>VMDO01007961.1:0-61959 GCA_007922755.1 Pedetes capensis
CTATAGCATGGCTTCCATGGTAAAAATAGCATGTGGTTCAAAAATACATACATCTACATCAATAGTAAGCATAATTATATGTCTATAGATTAATATTTTGCTTTCAAAATGTAGTTCAATGATTATCTGTACTTTAAAGAGGTTTACTGAGTTCATATTGCAAGAAACATGTATGTGTAAATATAGATGCATGTATGTGTATACCAGTTCTAACAAGTTGCTAAAATTGAAATTCTATTCAGGCAAAGTAAAGAGTCTCCCTATATATTTTCCTTCTTGGTCCCTATCACTCTCCCTCAGAGTGTTTTTATTATTTTTACCTATAATTGTAGAAAGATGTAATCTGTATTTCTATTTAAATAGATATTGCACTTATAACACATATACTATCTTTAAGCATCCAAAGATCCCACTGTTTGTTGTGAATTTAATAGATTAAAAATAAAAAATGTTTTTAGATTTCTAATAGCATAGAAAATTATCAGATATTTCAAGGTGCAAATAAGTTCAGGAAATGTTATAGCCAAAATAAATACTTCTTATTTTAACTCTGCTAATCTGATGTAAACGTTTTTTAAAAGGGTAGGTTAGTACATTTTCTTAACTTGATATCAAACCAAATTTAAAATTATAATTGATAGATATCAAGCTTAATTGAAAACTCATGACAGAAAAATCAGATTTCCTGATTTTCTGTTTTCTTAGAGAAAAATATTAATGAAAGCTCACTTCTAAAAGATCAGAGTTAAAAATCTAATTAACAGGAAGGTTTCCCTTAAAAGATGGAGCCCCTCTCACTGGATTAGATGGAAGAATTTCATTCAGGGCTCACTTCACACACACCTGCATCATACCTGTGGGTGGTCTTCAGATATATTTGAACCTCAGCTTTTGGTGTTCTCATTTACACACTCCATGGCAATCAAATTGTATTTTATATTCAAAATGACCACAACTTTGCTAACACATGACTACATATCCATTATTTGCAGTACCTACAGTATCCCCTTTCCTTTTTGACCACCCCCATCCCATTTATTAGTTTGGTATTGTCCTTGTTTGATTTTCTAAAAAAGAGAGAAAAAGAAAGGAAAAAAAGAGACATTTTCAATAAGTAGATGATAAAAAATTCCATCGTCTTCCCCCCCTCCATGCCTCCAAAATTTATTTGAATTTACCTAGATGTTTCACAGATACAATCAGGTCTGCCCAGAGGGATTAATCTTTCCTTGCTTTTTACCTGTTTAGAGAGTCTGTTTTCCTCTTCAATGTACTTCTGTTCTTTGGGTATTAATGTTCGTAAGCTGGCTTTCACCTATACATCAACACATGTGTCTGTTATTGATTAGTATATTACAAATGTTTACAGGTTATTCATGCAGTTCAATTTACGATAATTTCTAAAGTTTCAAAATCCTGTCAGCTGTGCTCATAAAATATAAATGTATACAGTTGCACATGCCTGTACTTCCCTTTCTTGGGCAGGCAGGCGGTGGACAGAGCACAACTGCAGCAGCATTCACTAACTCTAACAGAAAGTGTGGGTGTGCCATGCAGTGGCAGAAGCGTATTCTCCAGGACACATCAAGGTTTAGAGAAAATGAGGAATGACAGAAATTCTCTACAAATCAGGAACAAAAGCTTTCATGAAACTGAACTCTTTAGCAGTACAAAAAAGCCAAAGTTAAGACTTACAGCATTAAAAATCACATCTATTTCAAGATAGATGACCCCCTTTGTTGGCCCTGTCAGCTGCTTGTTTTTCAAGACGTAGGCTTTCTGTTCACCATTTTGAATCTGCGGGAAAAGGACATGACAGCCGTCTGTCTCCTGGTCTCCACTGAATACACTCCCTCGGTGACCTTTGACCCCCAGCTGCTGAAACTGACAGAGAACCCAAAACAACTGTGGCAATTCTGACAAGTACCTGTTCATTACCAGGATCAAGTCTGTCAGGAAAAATTAACTATCATGGGATTCAACATGGCGGTGAATTGAGTATGTTAAAATTTTTAGTGTTCTTATTACAGACCTTGGTTGAGAAATGACAGACGTAGAGCTGAAGTTTCTTCCTTTTCTTTTCTTTTTTTTTTTCCTTTGAGCTAAAGCAACACAGTGTGTCAGGTGAATAAAACTTACAGACAGCAATGGTATAGCAACTTTGCCCAGAAAGTCAGCACTTCGATCCCGATCTTCATCATAAACTGTCACTTCAAGAACTGAATGGATATCTTTAATGTTGCTGCATAATAAACATACATAAGAAAAGAAGATTTCATCAGTAGGAAACAAGAGCTAGAATGTTTTTGAAAATTTAGATAGCTCCAGCTGATTATGTGAGTGTGTACATTTTTTACATGTAATATTTGCATACACACATGTACAGGGTAGCTTGGTATCTGGGTATCTGGGACAGAATTTCCCAGAATGCACCCTAGTCAACTACAGTGATGGTTCTATTATCTGGGCCTCTGAAAACCATTGTAATTTCAAGTTATAGTTTTTTAATGAAAAATCATTTCCCATGTGTATGGGGAAAGAAAAGGTTACTGAAAAAATCAGTAAGAAGATCTGGTAATTTTTAGTCTTTTCTGTATTCTCATTATAACAATAAATCATATCTTCTCATAACACCCACATAAGATACTACCAGGTTTGATATCAGCAAGAAATATTTTTAACTATTTTTCTATAGTGATAGAACATCTCCTTTTTGTTTATGGCTTTCACATAAAACATTGACTTAGACTCTGTTGGGTTTACAGTAAAAATGAACACAAAAAACAGAATGTAGAAAATATAACATTTATAGCTATTGTACCACTTTGGAATTTAGAAATTAAGTAATGTTCTGTTATGTTTCAAAAACAACATATGATAATAAACAACTGTGTGAGATCTTCATATTTTTGTTTCTAGAAAAATAAGTACATATTTTTGACAATATTTATTCTTTGATCAAATTGTTTACCAAGAAAACATGAATTAAGGAAAAAAATCATTAAGAATTGGAATATATTCATTACAAAAAAATCACAACTGCATGTGAGAAGAGGCTTTACCAGGGCACAATCAATTAATGGCTTTGATAATAATCAAACCTATTCATTCAATTATGCACTCCAGAGAAAGACACTCTTCACAACCTGCATAGGAGTGCAAGTCTCCTGACCAGGCTTTCATCTCTTATAAAAATGTGGAATTCCTTAAAAATAAATTGGTCAGATAATTAAAGCTGATTAGTTACTGGCTCTTAATCAGAGACATTATAAGGAATTAATGAGCAATTTAGCAGTTTGTCATGAACAAAAAAATAAACTATGTTAGAAAACTTTTAAGTACTTCTGTTTAGAGAGCTCTCCTTTGTTAAGAGTTCATTTCTAAAGCCTGGTTTTTAAAAAGTGAATTTAGGAGGTACTACAGTGTAGCACTGACAGCTTTTACAGTGCATGATTGAAAAGATTTACAAACTTTTTAAAACAAAGGGAAAATTAACTCAAAGGTTGTTTTGGTATCTAGGACAATACTTAATATTCTTATTGTGCTAAAATGAAACAAACCAGAACTAAAGCATCTGCTGAATCCGTGACCAGATTGTTTGCTGATTTCAGCAATGGAACAAATAGAGCTTTGTCCTCCTTGGTGTCAGTGCAATTGGGAAGAATTTCAATAGAAAGGAATAAAAGGAAGAAGCAATATGGAGATTCAGTTGATGGGAGTAAAAACCTTGGTGAAGTCATATAAAAAGCACAGTTAAAAAAAATCTGTGAAAACAAGAAAAAAATGTCATATCCCTTTCCCCAGGTTTCACTCTCAAAAAAGTAGGAAGTTACAAAGCTCATGGTTGTTAGCAAAGGCAGGGCAGATGTACTGACTTGTGAATTATTGAAGAATTCTTTCTCTCTATCTCTCTCTCTCAAAAAGAAATATAAATTTCACACCAGTTTTGAAATGAGCTCAAGGTAATAGCTACTTACAATGTGAAGACTTTGTTCCACTCTGGATTGAGATTTTTGTAGACGGTATGTGTTAGCAGCCTATCATTGTTCAGTTCTAATACACAAAATGGGTCACTTTTACCTACAAGAGATTTTGGGTGAACATTTTTTAGTATGAACAGTTACCACCATTCGTAGTGTCATGATCATGACCATAGCTCTTTTATAAAAGTTTTATAACAAACCAAAAATGAGGTAAAATGTAAAGTATTAAAAATCAAAATAGTTGTAAGTGGATGATGTTAGTAATTGTTATGATTCACAGCAATTTAGAAACTGAAAAAATGAAAGAGACCAAATTATACTGCTGGAATTTTGATTTGCAATATTTTACCAAAAATAATAACTTATGAGAGAGATATCCATCCCTAACTCAGTTTTTATATAATTCTATAGTGACCACGGAAATATTCAGCCACTTTAATCTTATCCATGTATTTTTTACATCATCTGATTCACTAGTAACTTGTAACAGAAATTTCAAAACAAGATTATTTTGAGAAATATGTTGCAGAATTACAGTATTTTAATGTATGATTGAATTTCTTTCTCCTGAGATATCTATGGCATCACAAGAAGGTAAATTAGACCCTCTGAGGCAGAAAAAAATTCTGCCATTCGAAACTTAACATCAACAACCAATCTGCATATTAAAGAGCAGTATTTTTTCTGTTCAATGAAAGTAAAGGCTTTGGAAGTTATCATCTATTTGCAGTGACTCTGCTCTGCCATAGTCAAATCTCAATCATTCAGCAATTATGTTTTGTGATGTTCTCAATATTTTTGTAATGTCATGTCCTGTATTATAAGAACACATAAAGTCAGAGGCTCTATGGGGGCAGCATTAATGATATTAGTGCAGCATGTAATTTGTTTGATATCTTATACAAATGACAATGAAATCAATATTTAGACAAAGCTGTCCAGAGGTCATATCTTTTAAACTACAATATTGATTTAGACTACATAAGAGGTTAATGTGCATATTATTAAGTTTAATGATAAAGAATAATTGTTTTAAATGTATTGTGAATTGTAGTCACAGTAGTTTACACTTGTGCCAAAGCTTAAATATCATCGAAGATTTTCAATTAAATTTTAATGGGAAGGAATTTATTAGCTATCAGTGACAGATAAGATATGTATTTCCACACAGCAGTGTATTTACTTTCCATAGTACAATTCTTAAAATGAGCTGCACAAATTTTGATTCACTTTTAATTTATTAATTTTATATTAAAAAGATATTTTAATGTGTGTGTTAGTTCAGTGGGCTCATTTACCCCAGGATAATTGTATAATTTAACATTATGATAATCTTCTCAATTTTAGGTCTTGGGAATAATTTTCAGTAAGGAAGAGAGAATTGTAAGTCTGCAAGATCTGGTTAAAATTTTATTTATGTCTTAGGATCTGTGTTATCTTTCTTTCCCCCACTTTGTTCATTCCTCTTGCCTTTACTGACCATGACCTTTATTGCTTATCCTGTATCAGACAGTGTTCTATGCTCTAGAGAGATAGCAGTATATAAAATAATTTTTAAATACCCTGTCCTCTCAGAGCTTACACTGAAGAAGGAGACAATGAATACATTTTATAGTGTTTTAGGTGATAAGTACTATGGAGAAAAATAACAATGGGAAAGGTGATGAAGAGTACTGGTATGTATATAAAAATTTTCAAAAGTGCTGCAGAAAAGGTCTTCAGGACAAAGTACTATTTAGGAAAACAAACAACAACAACAAAAACAAAAAACATAAGAGGTGAAAGAGTTGGGTTCCTTGAGCTACCTAGAGGAACAGATCCTGCAATGGTCAGAGAAGTGGCTGTGCTTGGTTTCTCCAACAATATTCAAGAAGCCAATGTGACTGGAGGAATGGGCTGGGGATATATTGGTAGATGACAAAGAGGTAGGAAGAAAGTGGCAGATCTCTGAAAGGACTTGGCTTTTGCTTATATGTAAGAGAGGAAGGTTTAGGGGGATTTGAGTTGAAGGGTGACATGATCTGATTTGGCTGCTCTTTGGAAAATAAGGTAGAGAGTGAGTAATGGAGCAGGTGCGGACAAGAGTTAGAGCTATTGCAATAATTCAAGTGGTGGAAAATAGTTGGATCCTGGATATAATTTGAAGATAGAATCCTCAGGATTTCAAGCTGTCAATATTGAAACATCTAATATGCCCTGATATTATTACTTGAAGATGTTGGGCTTAGCTGAGCCAGTCCTCTCCCTGCCACATGCCTTTCTTCAAAGGAGAAAAAGTATTCAACAAGGTGCTAAGACTGGATAGCTCTAGAATCTAACAAAGAGGAAAATTTAGGTAGGAAAACCAGGCAATTTTATATTTAATTTATTTCAACCTTTTCCTCCTAAAAATTTATCTTTTTACAGTATAAATAATGGATGCCAATATCAGGTCTTTAAACATGATGTTATTTTTTCACTAATTTAAAAAGTACCCTTCTGCCACTTTGTGATCAAGAGCAATTAAAAATTAATAGTTTCAACCAAAGTAATAGCAAATGTATAAGTTCTATAAACTTAGCACTAAAAATTCACACTATAGTTTTATTATAAAGAAGTAGATACACACAGTTAATGAGCTTATCTTGCTTGCTAAATAATGCTTTAAATGACTGGCTTTTCAGTTCCTAAATTTTGAAGGCTTCATTATCTGTCACTTAGACAAACAAAAACAATCAGAGAAATATTAGTGATCTACTTAACCATTAATTATGTCTTAATTATTTCTTCCTTTCATCCTTTTGTCATTCCATTTAGACTCTGATATGCTGCTTTTCTTGTTGAGAGTACCTGAGTTGGTTGTCTATGGGATGGAGCAATGATGTCCATAAAGTGTACTATATTCTGCAAAGCTCATGGGAATAACACAAAGCAGTCCTCTGTAATGTTTTCATTCAATATCATATGGCTAGATGTGCAAGAAATTAAGGCAGCATCCAAAGTTGAACTGTATTTTTTTCAGATAATTTTTGGCTACCTAAAGAATCTAAATGCATGGGAACATAGATGATATAATCTCCTTTCTTCTCACTCATTTTTATTTTAAGATTGAAGCAGACCTATAGGTACCAACAGGCTCTTTAACCACCATAAGTTTGGCTAAAAAGTGCCTCTCCCTTTCCTTAGCAATGTGAGAAACTGTAGAATTTGGTTTGGATGGGAAATAGGAATTGCAGCAGTGCTGATTGTTTGTGGCAGCCATGGAGCTGAATGCTTTAACCACCATGATATCTAGCAGACAATCTTAGCTTTCCTTGGGAATATGGCAATTTTCCAAACTGACAATTTTCTAGAGAGAAGTAGGAATGTCTTTTGAAGCATTTATTACTTATTGTCTGCTGTGCTCATTCCAGAATTATAAGTATGATTAAGACATGGTCGTACTCTCAAGGCATACACAATTTAGTGGTCATGACAGGCATATAAATATACAATTATAATGCAGGGTTGTAACTGCTGTAATAAAGGTAAATGAAGAGTACAAAGGGAGCAAGGAGAAGAAGGCACGTCATTCTAGAACTCTAGGACAGGAAGGGGGAAAAGAAGCAGAGAAGTTTTTTCCCAGTGGAGGCGATCTGTGGTGATTAAACATCTCTATCACCAGCATTTTTAAAAGTGAAGAAAAACCACATAAAAAGTAGACTTTAACAATTTATGATCAGGAATATTTAGTTTAAATTTATTTGTATACCTCTTTGATAAGGTCTCTATAACACAAAAACCTAGATATGTATCACATAGCTATAAAATAGATACTGAAAGCTAGTATGTTAGGACTGAGGAATTTATCCATAATTTGGTTAAATACTGAAGGCTATTTCTTTTTTCTGGGTATTTTTAATAAGAAAAAAATCCCCGAAGGTAATAACATTAGTGACTCTTTTATCCTATTATCATAAAACTAATTCTATAACAGATTTTAAAGTATGTACTCTATTATTTTGATACTTCTTGGGTGAAAGGCCATTCCTACAACATTAAAACAAACATCAGGCTGAACTCAGGTGGGCATCTTTTCTGTTGGTCTTCAAAACAGCACTGGAGCTTCAATGGAGTGTGCTGACTGGCTAATTCTCATTCTTAGCCCTTGCTCTTTGAAGTCACAACACTGACATATTGATAAAGAACCATGGGAAAGTCTTCACCACCCCTGCTCACTTACTACCTATTTTGTGACAACTGGGTGACTTCAGTTTGTTCAAATAACTGGTTCCTGCTATAAAGTCACCTGAAAAATACTGAGTGATATTCTTGCTCTCAGAATAGAGAGTTAATCCTGATCATTTTGTTGCTCACAAGTGTCTGCTGGCTGTGATGTGCTATAAGAGTGTGGGGTTTTGGGGGACCTACTGATTACCTCTTTGTGGCCATGTCTCTGAAAACACAGAAGGCTTTCAATAGCATGTAAAGCAGTTCTTACCCATGGGGCCTTTTATTTAGGCCCTACTTTTGGTTTAATTTCCTCATTTGCCACAGTTTGAAATGGCTATATTTTAATCTTTTTCTGTTAATTATCATTAAGGTTGTTACCTGTCCTTTGTTTCAAATTGGAATTTTGATTATAACATTTAACAATGTTATAGTTGAGGGAATTTCATGAGGTCTATGGGAACAAAAAGCAACATAACTTGAAGACATCTTCCAAGACTCCTCTTACCACTGGAAATGGGGCTTTGCCCTTAAGCTTTCTCATCAACTTACGTAAACATATTTTAAACATGTGACTGAAAGAATTACATTAACTGACACTCTTCATTAGTTCCCCCACTGGGTCTGATTCTGGAACTAAGAAATAACAATAGGCTTCTCTTTCTTCACTAAGTCATGAAGCAAGTTTCATTATGACAGGAAAACTGACACCCTAGTTTTATGGCTTTGAATCTATTAGATCTAATATATCTTTTTTTCATATTGAAGATTTTGTAATGCTCTCTTTACTATGCTGACAGGAAATAAAATTGACCCATAGCTGGGTGTGGGGACACATGTCTATAATCCCAGTGACTTGGAAGTTGGAGGCAGGAGGATTGCAGGTTCTAAGCCAGAGGCAGCTTGAGTAACTTAGTGAAACCCTGACTCAAAGCAAAAAATAAAAATAAAAATGGGCTACAAAGTATGTGCCAGGCCCTGAGTTCAACAACAACAAAAATAAACAAACAAAAACCTGACCCATACGTGACTGCAAAATTTAATACCTGAATTCTATTATATAGGAGGATGGAATAGAAAGTTGTTTACAATAAGACTATACATCAATTTATTAAACAAATATTCATTGAATGCCTGCTCTGTGTCAGGCCACATGAACACAAAGGAGAAAGGTCTCTGCTTTCGTGGAATTTGTTTGTGGAGGAGAGGAAAGAAGGGGAATAAATACTGAACATAACTAACTAGCACACTGTATAATATGCTAGAGAGCAATACATATTATTAGAAAACAGAAAAAATAGATTAATATAAGGAGTTTGAAGAGTGTAGGGGAGGGTCACAACTATTGATTTAATTATGTGGCTGGAACAAGCCTCACTGTGAATCTGAGGTCTGGGCAAAGGACTGAAGGAAGTGAAGCAGTGGGTATCTGGAGAAAGATGATCTGGAAAGCAAGATCAACTACATCAAAAGCTTGGTTAACTCAGGGTCTCTGATACTGGAACACAATGAGCAATGGGAAGACGGTATAAGATGTTAGAAAAGTAGTGAGAAAGAGATTATGAAGTACTTGGGACACCATCCTGAGGACATTGGTGTACATTGTGTAAAATGGTAGTTATTCCCCATGCTTGAGGAAATAATACGCATTTCAGGAAGAAATCTAGGTAATCATGAACCAGATTTTAAAACTATATCAGTGTCTATATTTACTCATACAAGGCATGGGATAATTTACATTATATAAGATTATCTAATGCTTTATAAGCCTGCAGCCATACCACTGTGGCATTTGATCCCATCAGATCTTGGAAGCTAAGCAGGGTTGGGCCTGGTTAGTACTTGGATGGGAGGCCACTTGGGAACACCAGGTGCTGTAGGCTTGGGAATAGAATCTGGAAGCCCACTCTCAAAAAACAATCAGCCATTGAAAACCATATGGATATCAGAGAAGTATTGACAATAGCGTTTCACCTGTTTTACATAGGGTTGCTATGAGTTGGACACTGACTGGACAGGACCTAATAACAACAGCAACAATGCTTTATAATGCATTTAGTACCCCCAACTCCCAGTACTAAACACCAGAGGCACTCTCCAATCATTGTGAAAACCAAAATTCCATCAAAAATGTCTATAATACCCCAAGGGAAATACTAGCTACTCTTCCTATAGCAACAGTTCTTCTATATTTTGGTCTTTGGAACACTTAAAAATGATTGAAGATCTCAAAGGGTTATATGTGAGTTACATTTATTAGAATTACCATTTTAGGAATTTAAAAAGAACATTAAAATGTTATTAATTCACTAACAGTAATAATAAATTCACTCCATGTTAACATGAGAATACACAAACATTATCTAGTTTTCAAACACTGTATATTGTATGCTCATGAGAGAATGAAAATGAAAAACACAAATCATATCAACATTCTCACAAAAATAGTTTGCCTGTACAGATCTCTGAAAACATTTTGGAGATACCCAGAGATGCCTGGACCAAACTTTGAGAACAACAGCTAAGAGCAATGGAAATGAAGCTCAGAGTAAATATGAGTTTATTTCTCTTGGAAGCTAGAACTAGATGGAAAATAATATTTATAGGATTACATGTAACTAGGCACATTCTTGAGTACTAGAACTGAACCATCTTAATATATGTTGGAAGATCTAAATTTATGACAGCAAAATGGGAAGTGAAATGAGACAGAGAAGAAACTGGAAAAGGGATCTATAAAATGGGGAGAGGTAATGAGAAAACTGTGCCTGAGCTGTTAAGAACTTAAGTAATGGTGAAAATATAGAAATTATTTACTTTCAACTAATTTAATACAAAAATTATATATAAGTGATATGGCCCAAGCTAAGAAAAACGAAAGTTATTTGATCTAAAAATTAGTGTGTGTGTGTATATATATATATATATACACACACACACACACACACACATATATATGTATATATATGCTCCTTCAAATATGCAAACCTTCCTAGATATTTTAGGACCTATAATACTTAATTGAGGCTGTGGTTTAGCTCAGTTGGTAGGGTGCTAGCTCTGTGTGCACTCAAGCCCTGGGTTCCATCTCCAGCACCATAAAGATGGGAAAAGGACCTGACAGGCCATTCCTGAAATAATCCCAAAACAATCAGCCACTGAACACCCGATGGATAGTAGAGAAGAATTGACATAGTGCCAGGCATGGCACAGTGTTGGGGAATGTTTTGTTCTGTTGTAAATAGGGTCACTAGTCAGACCCAATTCGATAGCACCTAACAACAACAACAACACTTAATTAGACTCTCTTGCAGAAAAACATGAGGTTTCAGAGCAGCTTCTCTGTAAGTAAATTAAATGGCTGGAGAAATCCTTAGCCATGAAATAAAATCCTTTATGCTTAAGAAATTAAGTACTATTTTAGGTGATTAAACATACATGTATGTTTAGGTGGTTAAGAATATATACATACATATATTATTGTTGTTGTTGTTAGGTGCCATCGAGTCAGTATATATATATATATACATACACATATATATACATACACACATACATACATACATACACACATACATGTATATATACATATATATGTATGTATGTGTATGTATATACACACATATACATATATACACTCATAAACAAGAATACACACACACATGTTGTTGTTAGGTGCTGTCAAGTAGGGTCTGACTCATAGAGACCCTTTGTACAACAGAATAAAACAATCACTGATTCTGTGGCAAACACACAATCTTATTTATGTTTAAGCCCATTGTTGCACACACTGTGTCAATCCATCTAGTTGAGGGTTTTCCCTTTTTTTTCATTGACCTGCCACTCTTTCAAACATGATGTCCTTCTTTAGGGACTGGTCCTTCCTAACAACATATCCAAAATACATAAGACAGTTTAGCCATCCTTGCTTCCAAGCAGCACTCTGGTTGTACTTATTCTAGGACAGATTTGTTGGTTCTTTTGGCAATCCATGGTATATTCTCTCTGTCTCTCTGTCTGTCTGTCTGTCTCTCTCTCTCCATATATATATATATATATATATATATATATATATATATATATATATATATATATATATATATATATATATATATATATCTTGTTGTTGTTAGGTGCCTTTGAGTCAGGTCTGATTCATAGTGACCCTATATACAACAGAGTGAAACACTACCTGACACTGTGCCATGCTCAGCACAATTCTTAGTGCTTCTCTGCTGTTCATAGGGTTTTGGATGGCTAATTGTTTCAAGAGTGGGCTGCTAGATCCTTCTCCCAATCCTTCTCCCAATCCTCCAGTATTCCCGGGGGGGAGTCTCCTGGGCCTGATCCTGTTAGCTTCTGAGATCTGATAAGATCAGATGCCAGGCTGGTATGGTTGTGTGTATGTATGTGTGTGTGTTATATACGTGTGTGCGTGTGTGTAACATATGTGTATGAACACACACACACACACACACACACGTATAGTTACTGTTGTTAGGTGTCATCAAGTTGGGTCCGACACATTGTGACCCTGTGTACAATAGAATGAAATACTCCCCAACATTGTGTCCATGCCCAGCACTATATCATTGCTTCTCTGCTATTCGTAGGGTTTCCAATAGCAGATTGTTTCAGGAATGGATTGCCAGGTCTTTCTGCTGTTTTTGTGGTGCTGGGGATTGAACCCAGAGCCTCACAGAGTGCAGAGCAGCACTCTACCAACTAAGCCCAGACATCTATATCTACATCTACGTCTGTATCTATCTATGGAAAATGTCAATTGTCAAGTCTTTGCCTTTAGAATGATGTCTTCATTCCTCTTTTCAAAAAAAAAAAATCATTCAGGAGTCTGTAACTCATCTTGGTACCTACTACAATATCTCAGAATCTGAGGACTTGGAAAGAAGTTTTAAGGCCAAGGTGAAAAGCTCATCTAGGGCTTGACTACCCCTCTGCCACCAGGTTGTCATTCAAGCTCTGTTTCAATAGTTCCAGTTATGGGAAAATCATTTCCTCCACACAAATATTCTACTTTTGGTAATTATAAGTCTGGGAAAGTGTTTCTTTACATTGAACATAATATTATATATCTATGGATCTTCTCTTCTCTTCTTTGATTTGCCTTCTGTAGTAATTTTAAAATCTAACTGAAATGAGAGGTATAAAATGAGGGTGCACCATTTGTCAGATACTATGTTATCAATGTCTGTTATCCTTCTGGGCTGGTTGCTGTGGATAGCTGGCTAAGTATCCATTCTAACTACCTGCTAGAGTGTCTTCCTGAACCACAGAGGTCATGAGGCCCTAAGTGACATTTCCAGACTCCCTTGCAGCTAGAAATGCATATGTGATTTAGGTTGCATAAATCAGGTATACTAAGATTTAACATTATAACTCAGTTAACGGAGAACATATCAAGTTCATTATGCTGCTGTGGACTGTAAGCAGGAATTGTGCAAGCTGTAATCACAGTGTCTTCTCAACTTGTTAATATAGCAGGAACAACTTCTTATTTTGCTCTGTGGCTTTTATACTATCCACTCGCAATTGAGATTAGAATCTATTTCCTTAGGCCCTTCCTTCCACAGAAGATTCTATGGCACACTTAATACTCTAGAGTAAATCTCCGATTAAATTTGCTAGAAGGAAGTTGGCTCTCTGGACAGGAACCTAGGCCATTACATTCTTTTCCAGCTCCTATCTGTACTCTCCCCATCACAGAGCTTTGGATAATTGATGAAATAAATCATATCCCTTCAATATCTTCCTTTCTGAAGTGCAAGTTGGTGGCTTCAGAAGAAGGAGCTAGATCAATGTGCCTGCTCTGCCACAGAGTGGTGTGTATGTGTGCATGTGTGTGAGTGTGTGTGTGTATGTTTATGTGTTGACTAGATAAATTAGTTACTATTTCTACACTTCAGCTTTTTAATTTATAAAGTAGGGATAAAAATAGTATCTAATCAGGTGTTGTGGGATCATTTGTGATAATCCTTGTGTCAAACTTAGGGTAATATCTGACATATGATAAGTGCTCAGTAAACATTAGTTACCATTATTATTATTATCATTATCGTCAAGCTATTCTCAATTGACTTAATTCTAAAACTCCAATATCCCAGTTGAAAATATATCATGGTAAGTTTTCAATGTCTTTGAAGTGTAACTACCAAAGCTGAGTACCTACTCTAGTGGTATGTCTGATGTGTCCATAATAAAAGATCATTCTCAACATTGTATTTTTATTCAATGTAACAAAACTGGTGTATGTATAATTCATTTTCATAAAGCCTAAAGTCAGCTCAAAATCTAAAAGCCTTTTCTATATTTTCTACTGTTAAAGCACTACATTCCTCTTTTTAACCCAGGTATGACTTTAAATTTATACTTTTTAACATTCATCTTGTTAATGAAATGAAGTAGTTTAGTCTGTACACATACACACATTCCAACAGACTGAAGTAATATATTTGCATGCATATATAAATACAGGGAGATATATTTTTTGCTTATAATATTGTATACATATTCTAGCCTCATATAAAATGAATTAACCAGTCCACCTAGAAAGTTTGATAGGGAAGTAGTGAATTATCTTCTCAAAGATACTAGTAAATAAAGAGTTTGGGCCAAGGACAGAGCCCTATATCCTTCCACTCAATCCCCACTGACATCAATTCTTCAATCACCCTTTGGGCTTGAATGTTTATGATTCTACCCACCCTATTATACAAAAAAAAAAAAAAAATCTATTAAGCTCCCCCATCCCCCTCCCATAAAAACTACTTAAATTCAGATCTCTATTTGCTGCATTTCTCTGACCCATTATGCTAGGGAGTATATTGCTTATTTATATAATTACAATGTAATGTAACAAAGCACAAATAATAGTTTAAAATGATTGTAGCATCTGAATATGTTTTTTAAAGCACTGAGTGAAATTCTGAAGCTAGTCCTCCATGTCAAATCAGCAATTCTCTATTTCTTTACTCAAAGGATAATTTTGTAATCTTAGTTCCACAGAATCAGATTAATTATTTTATAGTATTTCTTCTTCCCTCATTTCCCAGTGATAGTGGAACCACCACTTTCTCAGCCTATAATCCTTCACCCTACAGCATATGAAACCCAATTATTAATCTCTTTTGTCATCCCACCTATTTCTCCAGAGAAGTATCTTCTAACCATGTGAACTGCACATGAATCGCACATAATTTCTGTAATTTCCTTTAAAACATTGGTTCAGGCCCAGGCCTCAATAGCCCACATGCTAAATTTTCATAAATATATAGCATCAACTAAAACTAAAGATTCAGAAGAACACTTTTGCTTTTCTATAATTAAAATACAATTGGGATTTTAAATGTAATTATTAAAAGTTTTCTTTCTAGATAAAACACTATGACAAAAAGAGAAGAGCAATGATTTACTTTCTTTGCAATGATTGTTTTCCTCTATCCTTATTCTTAACAAAGAGATTTATAGAGCATTAATATATTTATCGGGGCTGGGATTTAGCTCAGCAGGTAGAGCGCTGTGCTGCAGTTTCTAAGGTCCTGAGTTCAATTCCCAGCACCATAAAAATGGGAGCAGGACCTGGCAATCCACTTGCAAGGCAATCCTGAAACAATCAGCCATTGAAAACCCTATGAGGGTCACTATAAGTTGGATACTGACTCGATGGCACCTAACAACAACAATATATTTATCAGGTATGCTTTTGTGTATATGTGTGTGGTGCATAATGTTTTCTAAACCAGGTATATTATCAGGAAAAGAATGCCAGGGGTTGGATTTTTTGATGTACTATAAATTGGATAAAATGTCTTCTCAAAGTGTACTAACTGCTTAAAAGTCTTCAGTAGTCAAATTATTTAAAAATTAATGAGGATATTAATTACTATGACAGAAATAAAACATACTTTTCTTGGGAAATTTTTAATATATTTGTGCTGAGACATAGGGTTGTTTCAAGCAATATCATTTAAAGATGTTAAGATAGTGAAAATTAAGAAATTAAGAATATCTGCACACATCTCTCTTTTATTTGGTAAATTATTTTACCCTTGATAATCCACACGTATGAAGGATTTACACTATCTAACAATGAATTCAGTGGAACTGTGTAGATTTTAAAGGCTATATATTTTCTTCCAACATAGGTTTTTAAATAATGATCATTAAATGTAAGGCTGCATTTATCAGATATCATCAATATCAGTAAATATCACAATGGCAATTAAAAGCACATGCTATTAAAAATTCCAACTACTACAATCCTATAAAAAAAAAACAACTTGGTTACTTCTTCCAATAGAATGATTGTATTCTGTGGGGCATTGAAAGCAGTAATTGTGTGTAACTTATGCAATTTGCCAGAGGAAACGAAAAAAAGTTATTTTTTTTTTCAAGGAGAATATCTGTGTATGTTATATATATATGTGCTTGGTATTTCTCTAACTTTATATAAAACTTTCCAAGAGCAGATTTGCCTTTTTCTGTACAGCTGCCTTTTCATTTTCTTTCTCTGAATAGACCCATAATGTTCAGGGAAATACCAAGAATAATAAATCCCAATCTCTGTGTAAAATATACCGTCATGACACACTCAAGCTGGAAATCACAGGAACCAATAAAAATGCAAGCAGCCTACTGATAATGAGGTCAGAAATACAAATAAATTTACTTTTAATGAAGACTGGAGGCACAGTAATCAAAGTGTTAAAATTCATTTCATGAATATCTCATTTGCTTCTTAGCTGATATTTACCATGCAATTCTGTGAGAAAGTAGAGGCCTAAGATGCTCCAGATAAATGGCTCAATTAATTGTACAGAGGTACACCTCTTTGCGCTGAGCTGGAGCTGTGAGCTCTTTATTAAAAGCACTATTCTGTAGCCCCTAACCTTGTTCCTTGACTCCTCTCTGGTTTCCAATTTAAACAAGTCCCCATGCGGCCAGCTCTAAAGGGCTTTGTCTCCCTGTCATTGTTAAGAGAGCTGAGGCATCCTGGAAGTGTGAAATCAGACCTCATGAGTTGAACGGTTCCCCAGGGAACGCCGGACTGTGCAGAAGGTCAAAGTCATGGGCTGGACCATCTAAAAGTGTCTGATCGCCAGTCTGTGACACAGCAAGTTGCGGGTGGGGGCTAGACTGAAGAGGACTGAAATTGAACACATCTTAATTAAAGCCCACAGACAGCAAAACAAAATGTTTTCTAGGCAGCCTGTCAAATGGGGCTTAAATTTAGCTCTGCTAATGAATCTGAGCTGCTAACTGTTATTTCTTAAGATAATAAGACTCTCACGGAAGCTGATAAAAAAAAATGGTAGCATGTCTTTTTTCTGCTGTTTTGTTACTTAAATATTTTCCAACAATGAAGACAGTTTTCTAAAAGGAAAACATGGGGAAAGTCTATGCAAATTAAGGGGTAGTAAACATCTCTCTTAATAACTAGTAGGTTTCTAGACTACAGGACTGATGAATTGCAAGTCTTTATACATAGCTTTTAGGAAAAAAATGTTCCTTTAATGGGATGATTTCAGTGACAGATTCTAATAATTGTAAAATTTTCTCTCTCTTTTCCTTTTCTCTTCCTCTCCCTCTATTATTTCCTGAAAGAGATGGCACATTAATTTGTGAGATCAATTCACCTGGGTGGAACAGTTTTCTATTAGTGTACCTTTTAATACAGTGAAAAGGTAGAGGGCATCTTTTGAAAGTTTTCACAGTTCTCCCATATCACTGTTCCTGAAACTGAGTGGCTGGTCTCTCTGGGGAGGCTATGACCTCTTCCTCAGGAGAAAGGAAAAAACAAAAAACAGAAACAAACAAACAAAAAAACCCAAGACCCAGGGGAAAACTAAGGGGAGGGGCTGCGGAGAAGAACGCTTTTTCTCTTTCTTCTCTTGGAACTTGAAAGAACCAATAGGCCAGGTCTAAATACTCAGCAAAGAAAGCTTCACTCAATATAGAAGACTTGAAATGTTATGCTGAAAGCAGAAATTAGGCTGTGCTCAAGGAAAAAGAATAATTAGAAGCTAGAAAAGGCAAATTACAGCATGAACCATTTCCCACCACCCAAAGAATAATATTCCCCCATTGGCCTTTCTCTTCTCACAATATGTCCAGTTTTAAGGAACATGTGATTCTCTTATGAGAATCTTCCCCAGTGAACACAGGGCCAGACAGTCTCTAGTTTTGCTTTGATGGTGCAGAGAAACATTAACCTTTTCACTAGTTAGATGAAAGGTAAGTAAGTTGTACTGAGCGATATTTTTCAGTTACTCCAACCTTTTCCCTTATGAAGAATTTAGCAGACCAACTTTTCAAACCTGAGTGCCACTTTCTCAGGCTGTGAAAGGCTGCCCACAATTTGACTGAAATTTCAATCCACTCTTGTGCCGGCTCAATGCATGTGTATGTGTGGGAGTTGTAAATTGAGGCCTTAACCACCAGAGTTAATCTCTTTTTAAAATCTGTATTAACCTTAATGATTTGAAGTGCACTGTCCAACACTGGGCTATTGAGACATAAGAAAAAACTATCCTCGACCATCAACAGTTTATTAGGGGCTTAACTGAAGTGACCTACTGTAGTAGTGTTCAGCTGAACAAGGCTATAGGCTTTTTGTGGAAAGGGAAAGAATTGAGGGTTTCATTAAAAAGTAATTTGTGCTTTATACTCTCTCATTCAAAGAAAGTCTCAATTGCTCTTTATTCACACAGAGTTAATACAGTATCACAATGTTTCTCAATGAATGTGTTGTAACAAAAGAAAATTTTTACATTTTGAAAGGGAAAAATTCTTTGTAAATGTAGTAAGATTGATGGCTACTTAAAAGATTATAGAATCTTTCTCTCCTGTGCTTATGTTTAATGATGGACTTTTAAAATTGAGAATTTTTTGCTTAAACAATAGAAGTTAACTTTATGTTAAGATCACTAAAAAGTGTTTTTAAAAAAGATGAAAGTTGTTGAAATATAAGTTTGCCTTGTTAGACTGGTCTAGAGAAAAGTATTCTGAAGCTAAATATAATAATAGCTTGATTTGTACCTGGTCAGAAAATAGCCTCGGCTTAGCACACAGAATTATCAATGATTTAAAATCTTCCCTCTCTATCCACAACAATCATAAATGAATGCTTGTTTGAAGACTTGAAGACAGCTTTGTAGGTGGAGGGAGGGTGCCATGAGAGGATAATGGGGGAGGTGAATGAGTAATATACAATGATAAATATATGTGGAGATCCCAAAATGAAACCCATTAAGTTGTACACCAACTAAAAATTACTTAAAAAAAATCACTCAGCTTTGTTCAACCAATTCCCTCCCTTCATACTATTGCTTAGTATTATGTAGCACTTGACCATTATTATCCACTGAGATGTACATCATTTTTTAAAGTGCTTCGAATAAGAGATAAAGTACATGAAGAGGTTATTTATGCCCCAAATTAATTAACAAAGACCAGGAAGCATCAAGAATATATGTGCAAATTTATCCCTTTTAGAAGTAAAGATTATTTTAAATATTGGCAGTATATTCATACATTTCTGATCTAAATACATAGTCCTTAATTTTTGACACCATCACAAATGTCATAAAGACCACAAAAGGTCCAAGGGTAAGCAAGGCCAAAGACTAAATTATTCTCTTGCCCCTGAATAGTTCCACATCTCTCTTGTTCAATTCAGAACCCATTAGATTATAAGGTCATCATGGAATGAGGAATCATTAGATTTATATCCCTAAAACTGGAGGAAAAAAATTGAGACTCTGTTATTTAGTATTCCCCAAATTAATGCTCATTTTATCAAATCAAAATTATGTCTCATTAAATCCCTAGGGGAAAGGCTATTGTTATTCACATCAATTTACATAGAACCACTAGGAATGAAATATCTCTATTTTTTCCACCTTTGAAAGAACATGTACTTTAACTTCCATAGTGGCATAAAGGCCAACTAGGTTAATGTAGTTTGCATATTCATGAAGTTTTAAAATCAATGACAGCTTCTTTCTAAGAAAAGACAAACTTACACAATTGCACTCAGCTTAGATAATGGACAGGTAGTTAAGCTTTTGAAGTAAATGGTACTTGAATTTTTCTATAAGAAATTATTGTGCCCAGATTAATTTGATTATACTCATACTAGAAATAAAACACATAAAATAAGAGGAATAACTTAGCATTCACTAATAGTTAATACAAGGGGGTAAGTCAGTACAGATGCAAAATGATTACAGACTACCCTCACTTCCACTATTTACAGGTATAAGTATTTTGAAAAAAATTTGACAGTTGTTATCTTGTTGGTTACAAATGAGTTGATAGTTAATCTTTTTAAAGAAACTATAAACTCCCAACATTTAAAATTTTCTCATACAAATAGTCCCTTGATAATATACAAATATTAAAAATTTAAAATATTGCTATTTTGGAGCAAATATCTACTATTTTAGTTTGAAGGCAGCAATCTTTTAATTTGGTTTTGATTCTGCTGAATGAATTAAAGAAAGAGACAGTGACTTGCAGATCCTTGAATGGCAGGAAAAGTATGTTTCTTTCCTTCAAGTAAGTTGGTTACCTCTTCAGAGTCATCTTGTTGAACATTCACAATGGTAAGCATATTTCCACAAATAACAAATGGATACATTCTGGACTAGTGAAACTTGCACAAAACTGGTAAAGTTGGTCCTATTTATTATCCTACATGAGATGGATAATTTATTGAATGGTACAAACATATCCCAAATCCTATGAAGTTAAATGATAAATGAATAGTCACAGTTGCAAACTAAAAGCAATTATTTAATTCTGGAAACTGATCACAAAATAATTACATATGTCACAGAAACAGCATTACCAAATTCAGGAAGCTTTAAGAGATAAGATTAATTTTTACAAGGCTGTTTCCTGGTTCAAAAATTTCAAACAATCTAGATGCTTTGTTTAGATCCAGACTTATGTCTGGGATGTGCTGAAGAATTTATGCAACCATGGAATTGGACCAGCAACCCAAATATGAAGAGTTCATGCTAATTATTGAGTATTATGCATCTAAACTTTTCAGTGAACTATGCAACAGATTTCATGCTTGTTTGAATTTCAAGTGTTCAGGCTAGGAGTGAAGCTAGTACTGTTTGACAGGAGATGGCTCAGCATTGACTCATTATGCCAACATGATGATACCTGGAAAAATTATTTCTGCTACATTGATTAAATATCAAGGTGGGCAACAATTAAAAAGTTATTCTGATTTTCATTGTTTATTTTTAATCTGTTACCCTGACTTTAAAAAACAGAACAAGTATGAAAGTCAAGGTGTTGGCAAATCTTTGAAAGATAACTCTGAATCTTTATGTTTAAATCATTGACTTGGATGATCCACTCTGGTAAAACTTAGAGTTGGATTATTCAATGATGTGGAACTTAAATGAAGATTGATATGTGCAACAGGAGCATGGCATCATTTCTTACCTGTGACATCAGCAGCCATCAAACCTTCTGCTCTGATGACTTTTACCTGGAGGAATCCCACATCTTTTAGGTTGTGAAATATCCGCAGTGGACTCTGAAAGACCATGACATGGTTATTCATAAAAGAAAGCTCCTAAGGAATCTCAGTGGGCTGGGATTTAGCTCAGTTGGTAGGGCACTGAGCTGCAGTCTCTGAGGTCCCGAGTTCAATTCCCAGCACCGCAAAAATGGGAGAAGGACCTGGCAATCCACTCCCAAGGCAATCCCAAAACAGTTTGCCATTGAAAATCCTATGAGGGTCACTATGAGTTGGATACCGATTCGATGGCACCTAACAACAACAACAACAAGGAATCTCAAAGAGTATGCTGAGAAAACACTAACTTTTATGGTTTATCTCAGGATGCTGTGTAAGAGCCAAAGGATCCTTTGTGTTTCTCCAACACAAATTATACTCCTACCATCATGAATCATGAATGTGTACACCCACACACAAACACATACCCAGATAATTATTGCTAAGTAGATTTTCTGAAAGAATAAAATATATAACTTTTTTTCCCACAAGTGGTTATTAATAGAGGAATAAGCCATAAAATAGGTATGTCTGCTTACTTCTTTTGATGACTTCTATCAAAATGTTCCAAGAAGTCTTTTTTTTTTCTGTAGATATTATGGTTTGGAGACTAATGATTCCTAAGATCAACTCTTGTTGGTTAAGTAAGACTCTCCAGATATAGGCCACAGGTAAGGTCAACATTAAACTAATTAATTACTTTTTACCTACTATTTTCTTCTTGGTGAGGTTTGGAAATTGCATGTGCTAAATGAGGGATAGATTATCTAAAGTCTATTTGCTAATAATTCAAAAATTTATGTAGTTCTATAAATCCTTTAGAGAAAGAACATATAATCATTTAAAATAAATTGAGTTGGTGACAAAAATTCAAAAGCAGTGAGTAATTTTTCTTAAATATATAGTTTTATTTAGTATTTTAGTATGTGTAGCAGAATGGAGACTTTGATAGAAGAACCAAAGAATGCAATCTATTTCACTTCAAAACTTAATAATTATGGTGTCTTAATAAATACAGTATCTGAAATAATTAAATAAAATAATTAAAATGATCTGGAAGTCTAATTAATGGGGACAAGTACTTCCAGAGTAAAATGAAACTCTAGAACTCTGATATGCATTTATTTACACTTCATAGCATTTTTCTTTTAGTGAGGTCAGCACTTCTACACAGTAAATCAAAGGAACTTCTTTAATATCATCTTTAAAATGTTTCATGACCAGAAAGCATAACATACTTTTGCATAATAAAGTTATCTAGTAAAATATTACTGGAATAAAAAGCATCTCCATCATTGCATTACAAATGTGAGGAATACTGACAAGCCAAACCTGCCTGTAATATGAACTTTATCAGTCCCATATGACTAGTCATTGTTTACAGTGAAGCTATGACCTTGGTACAGTGAGAGAAGGACATACACATATATGCGTAATCTCATAGCCTAACTTTTTAAAAAGAGTGTTCAGCACAAGGATTACCTCTTAATCTTTTATTGTCTTTAAACAGTTGTTTTCACCAAAAATCTGTTTAAAATACTTAGATGACAGGGTCTAATAAAAATGCACTTCCCTCTCCATTTAAATTTCTGTAAATTAAAGGTTTAACAATGGAAGCTTTAGACAGGAGTATTATAATTCCAAGGTTTGTAGGCATGGTGGATTCCTACAGTACTGATAAAGTTTGGGAAATGTCTTATCTCAGAATTTACCCAATGTAATAAGCCAGATAAGTTCCCTAACTTAATGATGGGGAATAGTTTTATCAAAAGGTTCCAGTACTTTAATTTTTTTCAGGAGCAACTTAAACCAAGTTTTATTGTGACTAAAACAAACAGCATCAGCCTGAGAATTATTTCATTCTGGTAACCTCATTCCACAGACATACTGTCTTTTGGGGCTTCAGCTCTGATGCTCTTTTTCCCATCTGGAGGGGTAATTATTGTTTGAAGGTTTCATTTCTCCAAGTCAGCTGACAGTCATTCATTGCAAATTTCAATGGTTTAAGCCAGTGACATGTAGACTATAGTAAAAACTCAAAGAAAAAGCAAATAAATATATTTATTTAAAAATATAACTTTATGTAATGCTTTTTCAAGAGGTGTTCCTACCTTGCTATTTATGGTTATTTTAGAAGGCCTCAAAAATCTGGATGGCATCTGAAGCCAGAAATTTCCATAGCAGAGGAATCTATGATTTGCTCTGAATCCTTTCAGCCCTCAATAGATGGGAAAAGATTGAAATGCTCTGGAGAGGAGTCCTCTTTATTTTTTTAATGAAAGGCTGTATAATATATTTTCTCTATGGCTGCAGCAGCTGTCAGGGAGAGCATCTCAGTTCAGCTCTATTACTGGAGAGGCAATACCCCATCCTATGGCATCGAGATGCTCTGAGGGGCCAGAGCTGATTGACAGCTTGTCACCGTGACGTCTTATTCCATCTCTGTTATGGAGAAAATTAATGTCACACCACCAGCCTTATGACTCGCTGTCATCTTAGAACTGCTCACCTTTTATCAATGCTCTAAATAACATTTCAAGCCCATCGTCTCACGGTGGACAATCCGGTCAAGGGACATTAAATCAGATGACTGTGAAATGTCATAATAAAAATGGAATGCTAACAACTTCTTCTCTAAACTAGCTCCTCTGGTTTTTAAACTGTGACAAGGGGGAGCAAGGGTTCAGCATACCCGTTCTGAAAAGGTCATACAATCACTCTTGGTCTACTACCCATTACTACCCGCCCCCTATTGACCTTCCCTCACCCCCCACCCCTGCAAAAGAAGAAAAAAGAAAAATGGAATTAGCCATCTTTTCAGAATGTGGTGATCAAATAATGGCTCATATAGGAATGTCTGTTTAATTTGTGGGGCTTCAGTGCTTAGCAGTGAACAGCCAGGAAACAGCAATGGAGATTTTTTCAGGGCTCTTTCATATGAGAGTGAGCCAATTCATTTACTTTTCTGACTACAACTAGTGCCAAATCAAATTCTTAAGTTTAACCTCAACTTTAAAAATTTTGCATAGTCTTATAGGAAAACATAAATAATTCTCTGAGCAAGTAACCTCCTTTGTATGTTTCTCCAAAACAAGGGATGTTTCAGACATGACACAGCATTCATTCATTTCATAATATACATAATAAAAAGGAAACACACTAAAGCCCTAAAATGTAGCTCTTTGTCCCTATATTGCTATGAGTAATTATAACATGAGGGCTATTCTGCATATTGGAGCTTCTTAGTAAGTATGTTTCTAGAGAGAGGTATAGGACTGTGCCTAAAATTCAGGGCTCCAAAAAGCATATTTGAACATGGTTTGCCTTTTAATATATTGAGCAGAATATAATCTGAGAATTAGCTGGGACATCTAGATAGTATTTTATATTTTATTGAAATAACTAACATTTGGAAGAATATGAGAAATAAATCATTCAAATTCTGAATGGAAGTGGCTGGTTTAAGGAAGTCCATTCAGCAAAAAAGAAAAAAAAATAAATCAATAATAGATGAATTACTTCCAATTACCTGGGCAGCAGTATCATTTTAACACATGGGATAGTATCAAAGTAGTAATCTATTAACTAGAGTATTATAATACCTAGATAATTTTTATGCTAATATATCAATTAATTCCTTTACAATAGTTTTAATTCACAGGGCTTATTTCTGGTAAGTGGAGAGTATGTTTTAGTGGGGTACCAAAAGGTGAAATAATTTTCACAATTGCAATTATATATTAGAAGATGGCACAGAACACTGCAGGCTTGTAGGTGGTTTAAAAATATATATTTAGCCTTGCTAAGTCACCTCTATTAAACTGTTTATGATAACACCATTGGTGGATGAGTTGTACAAGCATTAGCAGACAGCTGATTCAGTGGAGATAGCCAGAATAAATTTGCTGAAGCGTACATCCTGCTAATCTGTTTGAAGAATATTGTAGAGCATTAGTACCAGCACTTCATGTTATCTGCACAGCCTGATAAGGTACATCTTTATTAAATTCAGTTATTTAAAGGATGTCAGTCAGCAAATAGGAATATATATATATATTTTTAAAAAGCCATTCTTTGTTAGTCAGGGCTTGGTTTCATGGCTGAGTGTCTAGAGGAGCCTCCTAAACACCTGGCAGCATTGTACAATACAAGCTTTGTAATTTTAAGTGGCAAAGCTTTTTTCTCTCTGCTTCATGAGTATGGAGGCACTTACTTTTCCAAGGCTCCACTGAGGAAGAATGGTGGAGTAAGAGCTCCCCTCTATGTTGATTGAGGAAAACTACATGGTAGGAAATTCATGGTGGGAGAGTGCTGGGAAACAGGAAGATTTGGGTTTGGTAAAACTTGAGAAGGGTATTTATTTCAGTGACTACCTATTCTACTCTCTCACTGCACATTTAATCAGATAGAAGGAGGCTTCTTCTAATTGTATTTCACATTCAATTAAAAAAACGAAGGAATGAAATAAGACTTTCCTGAGTAGTTCAAAATAAAACTAATTTGTGTGAATACTCTCCAGTTACCAAGCTTCTAATTAACACAAGTGCCATTAGCTCCATTTCAAACTTAGACAAAGAAATCTTAATTGTAACTACAGAGAGTCATGAATTAATTTTTAAAGTAATGTCATATAATCTTGACTTTTCTTTATGGAAGTTTCCCCACATGATAAAAATCAGAGTAGAATCTCAGAATCCAGAACTTGTTCTGGAATGGATTCTGGAGACCAAGTTTCTAGATATCAGTGGATAATGCAAGTGCTCCTGGAAAGGCTGTGTGGCATTTGCATGTGCCTAGCACTTGGCTTCCACTGTCTTCTGTCAGACACCTCCTCAGAAACACATCTGTAACTCTGGGTACATTGTTCAAAACCTCATCTAGTCACACATGACTCAAAGTGGGGATGTTACATACGTACATATCTCTTTAATATCTCCTCTCGCTCTTTCTGGTCCTCCAAGGAGTTGATGGAGAGGTCAGAGATACTGACTGTGGCCGAAGCTGTCAAAGTGACAAGCAGCACCAGGTGTCCCTCACCCTCTTCCAGCTGCAACTCCAGCTTGTGTGTCTGTTCTCTACTGAGGGACGACAGGTCAACTTGGCACCTAGAAACAAATGTTTTGAATCAGCCAGTGGTTTTTTTTTTACTGACATCAAACAGAAATGGGGTCAGCTTAGACCTATGTGAAAAGTAAATCAATACAAATACTATTTGGGCCACTGGAAAAGTCTACCTTTCATGTCAGCTGACTACCTTCACAAAATTCAGACCCCAGTTATCATAGGATCTATGACCGCTTATTTCCTGTAAAATACAAAAATATATTTATCTGAAGTTTGGTTATTAACCACTGATACCATATTCATGGATTGGTGGGATTTCCCCATCACTAGGTGGCCTGAAGAACTATGTCAGAGGGGCTTTGTTTCAAGAAAGGCTAGAGAAGCCTAGAGAAACAAACTACCAAGAGTTGGAGGTTTTATATCATTTTTAAGGTCATTGGTATGTCCCTCTCATTCATAAAGGTTGTTAAACAGCAATTAGGTTGGGTACTATGGTGATGTCATAAGTTTACATTCTAAAACTCTGTGAATTTACTCATAATGTGCTCCATAAATCTAAATAAAAATGCACAAATCCCCTGAAAATGTTATGGCCCAAGTGTTATGCCCTCATTGGGGCTTCACACCCTGGCATCCCAAGCTTTATTTGCCTCTCTTAGAGTAAAACACCTTGCAAACTCTTTTCATCAAAATGTCAACTAATTTTGAAGAGACAGATAATGTGTGGACCACAAGGCTAATAATCTGAGAGAAAGCTGGCAGGCATGAATAAAAGGCATTTAAAACAGGAAATAGCCAATTATAAGAACAAATGTAGTTAACATATCATAAATGCAGTGGTCAGCTATCAGGGAGAGACTAAATTTTTGTTCCTTTTTATTCCTTACTCTGCCTATTTATTGTTTTGTTTTTAAATTAAATACCTATGAACTGAGCCTCAAAGCTTATAGTTGGGTTCAAATATCTCTCCTGAGTGATTGTAGAAACTGTACCAAATTCTGACATTTATTTTTGTCTATCAGTTAGCATGAATGATGGCTGCAACTAGACCCACAGAATGCAGATGTAAGAAATGAATGTAAAAAGTAGCACCCTCGTCAGTGGCAGAAAGTTTGTGTGTACTAAATGCTAACCATTATTAAGAAACTCTGAAATTAGTTTATAACGAGTCTGGAAAGCACACTTGTTAGAACACACATAAGAACTCTCATTGTCTGTTAATACGACATCCATTTGAAAATACTATCACACTGCCAGGTGGGATGGCACATACCTGTAATCCCATCAACTTGGGAGGTTGAGGCAGGAAGATTGTGATTTTGAGACCAGATGTGGCCTACTAAATTTAGCAAGACTCCATCTCAAGATAAATATAGAAAAGGGACCAGGATACAGCTTAGTGGTAGAGACCTTGTCCAGACCCTGAGTTCAACTTTCCAGTGAAGAAGAAGAAAGAAGAAAAATGAAATGAAAAAGTGGAAGGCCTTCAAAAGTAGTCTCTAATGAAAAGAAAAAACTTGAATATGATTTGAAGATCTTTCCAGAACAGGGCACAGTGCCTGGCCTCTATTAGTTTATTGAATGTGCGTGAATCTGTGGCTTGGATGAGGAGCACAATACTAGAGAATTGAACAGGGATGGTAATCCAGACAGAATTTTTGGCTGAATACAGTCGGGACCAAGAGGGATCTTTTGTTCCCTTTATTTTTTTTCATTTTTGTATTTTCCCACTCATTTTGATTATACATTTCCCAGGCCCTTCCTTGCCTTGTTGTTGTTGTTAGGTGCTGTCCAGTCGGTATCCGACTCATAGCGACCCTCAGAGGGTTTTCAATGGCTGAGTGCTTCGGGATTGCCTTGGGAGTGGATTGCCAGGTCCTTCTCCCATTTTTGTGGTGCTGGGAATTTAACTCAGGACCTCAGAGACTGCAGTGCAGCGCTCTATCCACTGAGCTAAATCCCAGCCCTTCCTTGCCTTAGTCTTTTATATTATGCTGCATTAGTCTTAAAACAATAAAACACCTGGAAGCCTTCTGGAGGATTTCTTTCTATGCCTATTACCACTTTGCACTGATTTGTAGAGACGCTGATTTACGCTTCATTTGTATGTAATGCTTTAGCATTGGGGAGGGTGTTCTACAGATTGTTTGCTCTAGAATTGCAAATTGGCAACTTTCAGATGGAATCTAACCCATAGATTTGTTGTTTTTGCTTACAGTGCACAAATAAAAGTTTTGAATATAAATACAGTGATTTTAAATTCAGGGAAAATGTTCTCTGAGTTAGTTACTGTCACCGATGCTGTTAGTTACACTTAACACATTTCACTTAATTACTCAGACAATAGGTATAAGGATTTGTAATCCCTGCGATTCTTAATTTGTCACTGAAAACACTGAAGGACAGAGAGCTTACCTAACTTAATGGACACATACACACACATACATAGTTATCAGCAGGGCCATAACCTAAGCCTAGGACTCTAGATTTCAAAATCTATGAGGTGTGATCCAAAGATGTGGTGAATTTTTAAATTAAGAAGAATTTATTACAGTGAAAGACACATTGCCATTTATCCCCATCGAGATACTTCCACCTGGCCTTGATACACTTATTCCATCCTTCTTGCCACTTTCTGAAGGAATTGTGGAGTTCGTTCATGAGTGTAATTAGTAGCACTGTCATGGCTGCCTCAATGTCCTGAATCAGTTTGAAATGTTTACCTTTCATGGTCATTTTAGCTTTTAAGAAAGAGCCAGAAGTTGCACGGTGTCAGATATGGTGAATAAGATCAATGAGGACACACAATAATGGTTTTATTTGGCAGAAACTGCCATACCAGAAGCAATGTGTGACATGGAACACTGTCATGATGGAATATGAAACTAAAGACACTCAGTGACAGAGGACTTCCAGAAGTGCTTCAGAAAATGGCAAGAACAATGGGATAAGTGTGTTTGAAGCCAGGGGACATTTTTGGAGTAGCTTAATGGCAATGTGTCTTTTACCATAATAAAATTTTTAAATTTACACATCCACTGTATTTCTAGATCACACCACATAGGCTTTTTCACCCACCAGACTGTCATTAAGTATGTGTATCTCAGAGGAAAGTGTGTTGTTAGCAGTGGTTCTGAAAATGGGCGATGTCCAGATTTGTTTTTAATAGGAAAATTATCTCAATTTTCAAGTACAGAATTGTTTTATTTTAATGCTTTTTAAAAACACATTTAAATTAGGAGAAAAGGCTACACATTATTGTTTTATGAGATAACTAAGAAAACTTTGCAAACTAAAATTCAAAAATCTATGAAACTAATAGAATTTAAATCAAGAATATAAATTTATAGGAAAGATTATATCTTTCTGCTGCAATTAAAATTTTGACATTAAATCTACTCATACAAATAGTTAATCTGTTATTATCCCATAATTAGTTTTTCAGAATTTAGGTTTTAATAATTCTAATGTAAAGAATCTGCAGCTGTAGCCCTGTGGCATCCGATCCCCTCAGATCTCAGAAACTAAGCAGGGTTAGGCCTGGTTAGTACTTGGATGGGAGACTGCTTGGGAACACCAGGTGCTGTAGGCTTAGGAGATGGACCCTGCAACCTACTCCCCAAAATCAATCTGCCATTGAAATGCCTATGAACAGCAGAGAAGCACTGACAATAGTGTTTCACAGATTGTATGTAGGGTCACTATGAGTAGGATACCAACTTGATGGTATCTAACATCAAAAATAACAACAAAATAAAGAATACTGCTTACATAAATACATTGGATAAGAGAGTATTAAATGAGTTCAAGATTCTAGTTGAGGTTATTCAGACTCCTATTTATCTAAAAATTTTGTTTAGGAGTTTGATGCCATTTTGAATATAGTGTCACCTATAACTAAGCAACATTTTCTTGTTAACTTAAGAATAAAGTTTTCATTAGAACTTCACTGATAGGTATCAAACTAAGTAATTGCTGGGATTAGGTGAAGAGAAAGCATTTGCCACCTCCTTACAGCTTTTGAACAAATATGTACAAAGATGGAAGCTTTGCAGTAGTTTCTTGCAATGTGAATAGTGCACTAATTGCTGTGGGGCAGTATCCTGTATTTGCATCATCTGTACTGTTAAGTCCTGTACAAAGGAAAGTGTCACCATAGTTTGAGTACAGAAGTACTAAGGGGTCATTTAGGTGATCCAGTAAAGGCATACAGTAATGGTTATATATTGTTATTGAAATGAAAACACAAAGTTTAAAAGCACTGATGAAAATTCAGAAACTCCAAAGATACATTTGCAAAGAGACCAAAATCAGATTCCCTTTGTTCTAGCCCTCTACTTTTCAGTAATCAGTTGTCTGACTTTTTTTAAGCAAGTTACTCTCTTGAATCCACTTTCTCCATCTGCAGTAATGAGTTAATTGAACTAGGCAAGCCTTAAATTTTCAAAATTCCCTAATTGCACTATTTGTTATAAGTACATCCATGCTTACACTTGCTTACATCTTCCTTTCTTTCAAATTCCACAAACCATACAACTAAGAGAACAAGTTTATCTTATACGCAATGTAATACTATTCCTCAGATGAATTATTATTGTTGTTAGGTGTCATCTAGTCGGGTGCAACTCATAGCAACCCTAGGTACAGCAGAATGAAACATTACCTAGCACTGTGCCATACACATGATCTTTTTACATTTGATCTCATTGCTGCCGTCACTGTATTTATTCTCATTTTGAGTTGTACCACATCAGTAACTGGAGGTCCCAGGGGCTTTACTTCATTCCTGTCATTAAGGTCAACTCTACTTTGAGGAGGCAACTCTTCAACAGTCATTTCTTGAATGTCTTCCAGCCTGGAAGGCTCATTTTCTGGCACTATATCTGACAGAGCTTCTCTGCTACTCATGGGGTTTTCAATGGTCAATTGTTTCAGGAGTGGGCTTCCAGGCCCATCTTCCTAATTTATCTTAGTCTAGAAGCTCAGCTGAAATCTGTCCACCATAGGTGGCCATGCTAGTATTTAAAATGCTGGTGGCATAGCTTTCAGCATCACAGCAACATGCAAGCCCCCACAGTATGACAAGCTGACAGATATGTGGGAGTCGTATATACTGTCCCCTGCAAAAAAAAAAAAACCTCTGAATATTGTTGTATGAAGGAATCTAATCTTATCTAACTCCAAATTGTACTGCAAGGAGCACTAGAGTGTGCCTCCAAGGTCATCACGGAGGGAGAGTGAAAAAAGGAACTGTGAGCGCTCCTCTTTGGTTCAAAGATCAACTGTCTTTACATCTATTTTATATTAGGGGTTCCATATGTAGGATCTGAAAACTTACCTGACACAGCTTATGCACTTCTCTAAATTCTCCTGGAGACATGGTCTCTTGGGCCCTCAGCTGCTTGTTTTGTCTCAGCTACTATTTTGGCTGTGCCTCCCTAAATGGCTGTTCTTCATTCTACCACCATGGCCAGTTGATTGTGTGTGGGTCCTCACAGCTCTTCTGCCTACAGGTGGCCAATATTTCACTTTCCCAAATAGGCTGGGTTCTTCCCTTGGCTGCCCCTGTGCATGGTGGCCTAGCTGACACATGCCTGGAGCTTCTGGCTTCTAAGGCTACTTCTGCACTTGGATGCAAAGCCACACTTTGAGATGGGATCTGGCTCCTACATCTCTTGCCAATGAAGCTTGATGAAATATGAAGACATTGTCTACTTGTGGGGTGAACTGAGATCAATGGAATGCAAGGTGGGATGGTAACTCCCTGTACCTTCTTCCTTCTCATAGACAGTTTCAAACCATGATTCCATGTTGCCTGACTACACATGGCCATGTGAGTATACATGCTAAGCAACCAGCTATGACTCTGAAACATAGAAAATAGTGACCAGCCCAGTAACAGTACCTTTTATTGTTTCTTAGTCTTTCCTGCCTCATGTTCTTTATCTCTCACTTCACTGTCAAGGATTGTACCTCCCCCAAAACACCAGCAACTAAGCATTGCCTCAGTGAAGCTGGGCTAAGGTAAAATCCATTGATAGAGTTTACACCTTTCTGTTATGGGTGTTACAAACGTCACCAGGACCATACCCTGGCTTCCTACTACCTATGAAAACTCCTTAGCAAGTCAACAGACCCCTCCACAAGCCGCCATCTGCTTGTGTGTGACCTGCCAATGCATCACACTACTTGTCATTCCAGATGGCTTGTAATTCTCCCACCATCCACGTGAGGGCTTACCTACTTATGTTTGGACAAAGGATCCCTCTGCCTAAGATGATGCATCTACCTATTTTTGCTTGGTAAATGTTTACTAATTCCCATTGAAATAACTTTCTGTTGTGTTTCTCAATATCCTGAAACACCTTGAGGACCAGGACAATGTTTTATTCATAGTACATAGGACAGTACCTAGATTCTAGCTGGTGCTTCCTAAGAGAAGTACTGGCAATAGTGCTGGGCATGGCAGAAAGTCAGGGTGTTTCATCTGTGGGACATAGGACTGCTATGTTTCAGACCTAACTTGGTGGCTCCTAACAACAACAACAACAACAACAACAACAACAACAACAACAACATGAACAAAGGGAGGTTCAGAGAAGCCAAAAATTTACCTAGGGTGATAATGTTTGACAGAGGTAGTGAAAATGTATACCATGCTCCTTCTGCCATTTCTGAATTGTCTCTCTGGAAAGTAGTCTGTTTTTTTTTTTTTGCCATGTTCATTTCATTCATTCATTAAGTCATTCACTATTTACTAAGTGCCTATGTCAGGTCCCCTGTTACATTTTGAGGATTTAGCTCCCTCAAAATCTTCAGTTTCTCAGTTTCTTATTTCCAGAACTACCAAAGATTCTGGGTTGCTTTGAACAAAGTTGGCTTCAGAATGAATGGCCAGGGGTTTTGAACACTAAAATGCTTAATGAAGCTCAATTATTCATCTGTATTGTGATATTAAGCAAATCACTTAAATTCTTTGTGCATCTGCTTTCCTCATTTATCAGATGTAAATTTAAAAACATGCCTTCTTGCATAGAGGTGTAAAAGCACAAGAATAATAGATTAAAAAGTACTTTGAAAAGTTGAAAGTGCTATGTACACATAATATCTAATTATATTCTATCACATTTTCCTTAGTTTGATATTAGAAAATTTAAACCATCTGTATCAAATCCAATTTATCAATCAATCAACAGAATAATCAAAACAGACTTCTACACTGAAGGAGAATTTAGAACTACTTTATCTCGTTCCACAAATGAGGAAATTAAGGCTCAGAGAAATTAAGAAGTGGCAACAGCTTGAATCATGTTTCCTGACTTCCATATCAGAACTTTAATTTCTTCACACTTACAAAAATACACAAAGAGAGAGCCTGGCTCTGTGATGCCCCTGTGCCTGCCTCTAATCCCAGGGACTTGGGAGGCTGAGGTAGGGGGATGTGAGTTCAAGGCCAAAGGCAGACTGTGCTAACTAGTGAAACCATGTCTTACAAGAAAAAATTTAAAAAGGAGTAGGGAGTACAGCTCAGTGTTACAGCACTTGCCTAGCTCTGGGATCAACCCTCCCAGTACTGTTATTAAAAAAAAGTATATGTGTGTGTATGTACATACACACATACATATATACATTTGGATAATTTAGCCATATGAAAGGAATATCAGTCATTGTTATTAAGTGACATTTTCCTCCAAGATTTGAAGAAGAAAATTCTGAGTTATCACCTTTTCTTCTTCCCTGCCTTTTCATCTGCCATCCCTGAAACAGTGTCTGACAACAATTCTTCCCAGATGAAACAGTCCTGTGATTAACCCCCTGGGTGTGTAGGAATGAGTCCCGTGGGATACAGGAAATAAGTGCTGGGACTATTTGGAATTATTTTCATTTAAAAATAGGACAGAGATCAAGCTTCATCACTAGTAAATATATGCATTAACATAAGTGACTCATATACCAAATATGTCATACATGGACTACAAGTATTTTGGGTATGAGAAGGAATTAGAATGCACCAAGGAGTTGGCAGTGGCACCCTTCCATGTGCACTGTGTTCATGGAATTACAGCCCTGTTAAGTGGATTTACAGATTATATAATCTAGTTTGAACTAAACTAAATGGACAATTGGCTTTAAAAGATTCCAGTAAAAGAACTTCGGATTGAAGATAATGCTAATTGAACATGCACAAGTGAACAGCAATGGTAAACAAGAATCTACGGAGCTAACACTTGACTCTGACTTGAGCTGTGTCAGCCACATCATGATTCATAAACCATTGGTGATATAATCAGATAGATGTATCAAGAATTTAGCCCAAAATAATAAAAATTTATCAAGAAGTATATTTGCAATAGAAATTCATATCTATTCTCTGTAACAATGAAATTTGAAGTGTATTTTATGCCTCAAAGTAATAGCTAATACTGTTTTGAAGCTGTCATTACTGGCATTACATTTTTAAAAATGAAATCTTTAGAATAGAAAGACAAGAGTCTATATATTTTCTTTAGGGTAGGATAATGCTAAAAACATAATCTTACATAATCTTTACCAAATTTAACAATAAATTTTATGAAGAGTTTTGAAATTTCCTAATATATGAGAACCATTTTACATGAGTATAACTAATAGTACCTAATATATTCTAAAACTTGTAAATTAATAGATATATCACTCTTTGGAATGTCTGCCTGCATGTGAAAGAATTCAGCATGTAATTCTTAAAGTGTTTTCAGTTTGTGAGTATGTCGAAGTTTTACACTACCTCTGATGTTACAAGATAATAAATGCTTTGCCTGCCTTTTGTTGTCCAAAGTTGCCACTGTTCAACTGTCTTTGGGAATATTGCTTTATCAGAGTATACTTCTACAAAAAAATTCCCTATTGATTGATTTGAAAGTAACCTGTTGAATACATAGTGTTGTATGGAAATTATCCCAGAAACATTGTTTAAGAAATATAATGCAAAGAGCATAAATTTTCTGAGAAAACCTTCAGGAGAAAAATAGTAGCTTATGAAAAAATGGATGAAACTGTATTTGGTTTAGTTTGAATTTATGAAAAGCCAAGATAAAAATCAATGATTATCTCCATTATTTGAATATTATCTATCTCTCTAATGAAATATTCCATTCAACCCTTAGTTAGGAAGATGATAAAATATGACTTCGTAAACAAAACCTCTGTTTACTTCAGACTTCTCTGATTATCTGTCTTTGTGCTTTCATGCTAATCATGTAGGGTTGTTCTTGGTCTTATTTATGTAGGAAGTTAAAGAGTCTTTGTAGTTTTGGTGTCACCAATAAGAAATAACCAAAATCAAAGTCAGAGTGTCAAATGCTCAAATGCACTGACCTTTGATCTTAAAAGAATATTAGTTTGATTAAGATTCAAAGTCAAAGGTTGTTTTCCTCACTTGCCACATTAAACTTGCCATGTATGTGTACACCTACACAACCCACATTCTCTCCCACTCAGCCTTAAGTACACAGCCACAGATTTTTATGGCTGGAGAATTGACAAGCATTTGTATTTCACCTAGAATGTTCCAATTAAAAGTTATTTTTTTCATATGAAATAACATTTAATAAGAATTTTGTTGGAATTAAATTCTCTACTCAAGTTTACATTTGTAACACTTTATTGTACTGTGTAGCACCCATGCGTAGGCCCTGATAATCATATAACAAATAATATCACTAGCAATTCACCCACCTAAAGTATATGTACCCCAAATCAATGCCACTTTAAAGATAAACAGGCATTTTGCATGCTAATAAATAATTCTATAAATCTTGTTATATTGGATTGCAAATAACTCCAAACGAATAAAATTGTATGACATGGGATTTACTTATTCTGCACATTCATAAAAACAACTTGCTCTCTGACAGCACTCATTCTTGGCAATTTACCACAGCTGTCAGCAGCCAATTTGTTCAGATTACTGCTCTGCATAAAAGTGTAGCAATCATGAGGATTTATTAGCTGATTATCATCAAGGTGGCAGTCTGTCTTGCCTGCCAAATGCAGGTGATCAGAAAGTTAAATAATTACATGCAGATTAACATTATTTCACCTTCACTTGAAATCTGTAGTTCACCAACAGATAAGATCTGTTGTTGAAACTTGCAATATAGTGTATATCATCTAAGTTGGTTTATTGACTACTTGGTATTTTATTGAGCACTTAATGATTTCGGGAAACATTCTGAATAGAACACTGTGGTGAAATGAGGGTAGACTTCAGATTCAGGAGACCTAGATTGGGGACTCAGCTCAATCATTCCAGTTGCATAATGTCTGAGCAATCCCTTAATCAACTTTGGTTCACTACTTGCATTTGCAAAATTGGTTTGATGTTAAGCGCCCTTGTTATCCCCTAATATTGAGCTAATGCATATAATATCACCTTATAAGTTATGAATCATTATTATTATTGTTTATTCCTATTCATGTTAAATTTATTTTTGTGTAAATTTAACAATCAAATGGCACTAACTTCTAGATATCATGCTAATAAAAGTTATGAAAACTCTGAACAAATTAAGTACCTCAACATAATAAAGGTCACATATAACAAGCCTATAGCTAACATCGCCTGCAGCCATAGCACTGTGGCATCCAATCCCATCAGATCTCGGAAGCTAAGCAGGGTCGGGCCTGGTTAGTACCTGGATGGGAGACCTCCTGGGAACACCAGAAGCTGTAGGCTTGGGAGAAGGACCTGGCAACCCCCTCCCAAAAGTCAATCTGCCATTGAAAACCCTATGAACAGCAGAGAAACACTGACAATAGTATTTCGCAGATTGTACATAGGGTCACTATGAGTAGGATGCTGACTTGACAGCACCTAACAACAACAACAACAACATAGCTAACATCAGGGCTGGGATTTAGCTCAGATGGTAGAGCACCACCCTGCAGTCTCTGAGTCCCACCTTTGATTCCCAGCACCACAAAAAATGGGAGAAGGACGTGGCAATCCACTCCCAAGGTAATCCTGAAATAATCAGCCATTGAAAATCCTATGAGGGTCGCTGAAAATCCTATGAGGGTCGCTGAGTTGGACACAACTCGATGACAGCTAACAACAACAACAACATAGCTAACATCATACCGAATGAGGGAAATCTAATAGATATTTCTCTATGATCTGGAACAGAATAAGAATGCCCACTTTTAACTCCTGTATTCAACCACAGTATTAGAAGTCCTAGCCATAGCATTCAGGCAAAAGAAATAGAGCCCATCCAAATTGGAAAAGAGGGAATCAAATTGTCATTGCTTTCATTTGACATGATCTTATTTATGGAAAGATCCAAATACTCTACCAATAACTAGTAGAAACAATAAATAAATTTAGTTAAGTTGTAGGATATGAAATCAATATACAAAATCAGGAATGTTGCTATATGCTAATAGCAAACTATTTGAAAAAGAAATTAAGAAAACAATCCCACTTATAACAGCTATAAAAATAAAATACCTAGGAATAGATTGAACAAAAGGAGTGAAAGATCTCTACAATGAAAACTATAAAATATTGATGAAAGACATTTAAGAGGAGTAAAAATGATGGAAATATATCAAGTGTTCATGGATTGGAAGAATCATTATTGTTAAAATGCCCATGCTACCCAAAATGACTTACACATTCAATGTACTCTCTATCAAACTGCCAACAACATACTTCACAGAACGAGAAAAAAAGATCCTAAAATTTGCATGGAGCCACAAAACTCCCAAATAGCCATAGTAATCTTGAACAAACAAACAAACAGCAACACTCATTATACCAATTGACTTCCAAATATACTACAAAGACAATCAGAACAGCTTGATACTGGCACAAAAACAGACACAAAAATGAATGGAACAGTATAGACACCCGAGAAGTAAGCCAATGCATCTACATTCAACTGATTTTCAACACAGTTGCTAAGAGCATGCAATAGAGAAAGGACAGCCTCTTAAATAAATGGTTTTTGGAAAATTACCTTTCCACATGCAGAATAAAAACAGATTACTATCTCTTTGTATATATAATGATCAACTCAAAATGGATTAAAGGCTTACATATAGATCTGAACCTATGAAATTATGAGAAAAAAAATAGATAAAATGCTCCAGAACATTGGAATGGTCAAGGAGTTTTTGGATAATGCCCTAGAAGCACAGGAAACAAAATTAAAAAATAGATCAATGAGATCACATGAAACTAAAAAGCTTCTGCAAGCTAAGAAACAATCAACAGTGAAGAGGCAACTTACACTAATGAGAGAAAATATTTGCAAACTATACATCTGATAATGGGATAACACCCAGAATGTATAAGGAACTCAAATCAATAGATAAAAAAGAAAGAAAAAAAAAAAAAAAAAAAAAAAAAAAAAAAAAAAAAAAAAAAAAAAAAAAAAAAAAAAAAAAAAAAAAAAAAAAAAAAAAAAAAGAAAAGAAAAACCCCATAAATAATCAATTAAAAGTGGGCAACATATCTAAATAGCTCTTTCTCATATTAAGACATACAAATAGCCAACAGGTATATGAGAAAATGCTTGACGTTGGTAAGCACTGAAGAAATGCAAATCAAAATTACAATGGAGTGTCATCTCTCCCCAGTAAGAGTAGCTATTATCAAAAAGACTAAATATAGTAAATGTTAGTAAAGATGTGGAGAAATAAGAGCACTTATACACTCTTGATAGGAAGTACATTAGCAGAGTCATTAAGGAAAATGATACGAAGTTTCCTCAGAAAACTTAAACACGGAATAATAATTCTACTCCTGGGCATATATCCAAAGAAAATGAAATCAGTATGTCAAATATTTTCAATCCCATGTTTATTGCAGCAGTGTTCACGATAGCCAAAAAATGGACATAATCTAAGTGCCCATTGGCTGATGAATAGAGAATATGGTATAGACATACAATGAAATACTACTCAGCCATAAAAAGGATGAAATTCTCTCATAACAATACAGAACTGGAGGCCATTATGTTAAGTTTCATTGTTATGTTAAGTGAAGTAGGACATGTAGTGCTACTATCTCACTGATATTTGGAATCAAAACAGATTGACCTCATAGAAATTGAGAGTTGAACCATGGTTTCCAGAGGTGGGGGAAACTGGCAAGAGAGAGATGGGGAAAGGTTGATCACTGGGTGGTAAATTATAGTTAGACAGAAGCAAGTTTTTCAGGTCACTAGGAGTGTGTACTTGGAGATAGTGAGATCCTAGCAAGCTCCTTGCTCTCTTTCACTTCCTGGACATGAGGTTAGTGGTTTGGCTCTGCCATGGGCTTCCTCCATGATAAGTTACAGCCCAAAGCAATGGGGCCAATCAATCATGGACCAGAAGCTCCACAACTATGAGTCAAAAGACAAACAAAAAATAAAAAACCAATTGAAAAGAAAAAAAAACACTTGAAAACAAAACCACTTTTCCTTTTTTTGAGTTGCTTATAACAGATATTTGTTATAGTGATGAAAAGCCAACGAATACAACGGTGGGTTGAAAATGTGTTTTGAAGGAAAAGTTAGCAATTTGCTAACAGATTTGATGGGAGAGAAAGAAAGTATTAAAAATGACTCTAATATTTTTGGTGTTAGCAACAATGGAAAAAGCATGAAGGAAGAGCAAATTGGGAGGGATGGGAGACAGAAATTTAGCTTCGGACATACTAAGTTGGATAAACCTATTAGACATTCAAGTGGCAGTAGCAAGTAGGCAGTTGGATATAGGAATCTGGAGTTGAGAGAAGAGTTATGGAATGGTAGTTGTCAAACTGCAGGTGGTATGAAAAGCACAGGTATGCTTAAGCCACCACAGGAGCAAGGATAGACAGAGATATCCAAGGCATGAGCTCTGAGCCTCTCTAGAACTACAATAAAAGGGAGATGAGAAAAATCTGTTAAAGAAACCAAGGTGCATCCAATGGGGTAAGAGGAAAACAAGGAGTATGGTGTCCTAGAAGCCAAGTTGTAAACATTACCTGATTACCAAATATAACTAATGTTGCTATAAAATGTGAGAAAGAGCTAGGTGCCATGGTGCCCACCTTTAATTTCAGTGACTCTAGAGCTGAGATGGGAGGATCACAGGGGGGAGGATCGCAGGCTTGAGGCCAGAGGCAGCCTGTAAAACTTAGTGAGATCCTGTCTCACAAATAAAAAATAAAACAGGGCTGGCAGTGAAGCTTTGTGATGGAGCACTTGCTTATCATTTGTAAAGCTCTGGTTTCAACCTCCCTCAAACAAAAGAGAGAGAGAGAGAGAGAGAGAGAGAGAGGGAGGGAGAGAGAGAGAGAGAGAGAGAGAGAGAGAGAGAGAGAGAGAGAGAGAGAGAGAGAGAGAGAGAGAGAGAGAGGAAGGAAAGAAAAGAAAAGAAAAGAAAAGAAAAAAAGAGAGAAGAAAGAAAGAGAGAGAGAAAGAAAGAGAGGAAGGAAGGAAAGAAGAAAGGCAGGAAGGAAGGTTAGTTAGTTAATTATTCAAGAAATAGCTAGATTCTACCTACTAGAAAGCCTGCAGCCCTATCACTGTGGCATCCAATCCCATCAGATTGGCAGGGTTGGGCCTGGCTAGTACTTGGATGTGAGAACGTCTAGGAACACCAGGTGTTGTAGGCTTGGGAGAAGGACCTGATAGGCCCCTGCCCAAAACAATCAGCCATTGAAGACCCCATGAATAGCAGAGAAGCTCTGACAATAGTGTTTCGTGTCTTGTACATAGGGTCCTTACGAGTTGGACACAGACTTGACAGCACGTAACAACAACAACAACAACCTACTAGAAAGAGTTCATAGCCTACTGAGAGAGAATAAAATATATGTTTGTTGTTAAGTACCATCAAGTCAGGTCCAACTCATAGTGAGCTATACATAACAGAATGAAACACTACCTGAAACTGTGCAATGCATGGCACTATGTCCGTGCTTCTCTGCTACTCATAGGGTTTGTGATGACTAATTGTTCCAGGATTTTTTTTTATGTACACCTTGATGTGATTCATTCTGATGTGCTTTTCATTGTGACATTTCCATATAAGCATTTTGTTGTACATTACCCAGATAAGTTCTCCCTTACCCTCTTGTGCACTTCCTCCCCCTATCCCTCCCTCCACCAAAGACTTCTCTTCCATTTGCTTGTCTTTTTATATTTAATATTAATATATTAATATTAAATTATATTATTATATTATTTATATATTACTTATATTATATATAAATATATAAATATATAATATATGATATTAACATTATATTAATATTAATAAATATTGATATATTTAATATTTTTCTATATATCCTTGGGTTCCAATTATGTTTAAGATCAAAACTTTTTCTGTAGTGAACTTTCTTTTTACATTGTCAGTACTATTACATGAATTTTCTAGCCCATCTATATTAATACAATTCTTTGGTATTATTGGTGTTATTGTAATTATTTCCAGGACTATTAAAGTTGGGCTGTTCACCCTGAGGTCACCCCCTCCCCCATTCCTCATTCCTCTTTGTTCCTCCTCTCCTCCCTCTCCTCCAGGATTTCCTCCTTTTGCTAGATCTTTCCCTCCTTCTTTTGCATTCCCCAAATTGTCCCTTTTCTGCTAGGTCAACTTTAGTTTTTTTTTTTATTATTATTATGTTCTGACCTCTATATAGGACTTTTTTCCTTCTTATAATTTTGATTCAGCTCCCACATATGGGTGAGAACATGTGGTATTTCTCTTTCTAAGCCTGTGTTCGTTCCTTAAAATAATTTTCTCCAATTGCAACCATTTTGCTGTGAATGGCATTATTTCATTTTTTTTATTGTTGAGTAGTATTCCATTGTGTCTATGTACCATAGGATTTTTTATCCATTCTTCTGTTGACAGGCACTTTGGTTGATTCCATATCCTTGCTATTGTGAAAAGTGTTGCATTGAACATGGAGATGCAGGTGTCTCTCTGGTATGATGACACATCTCCCTTTGGGTAAATTACCAATAGTGTTATAGCTCAGTCATATGGTAGATCTATTTTTAGATTTTTAGGATACCTCCATATTGATTTCCACAGTGGTTGGACCAATTTACAGCTCCACCAACAAGGTAAGAGTGTTCCCTTTTCTCTGCAACCTCGCCAGCATTTGTTGTTAATTTGTTTTATTGATCTTGGCCATTCTTACTGGTGTAAGGTGAAATCTCAGAGTTGTTTTACTTTGCATTTCCCTAATGGCTAGGGATATTGAGCATTTTTTCATGTGTTTCATGACTTTACGGACCTCTTCATTTGAGAACTGTCTATTCAGTTCCTTTGCCCGTTGTGTATTGGGTTATTTGTTTATTTGGGAGTTTTTTTCTTAAGTTCTTTATAAATTCTGGTAATTAGACCTTTGTCTGATGTATAGGATGTGAAAATTTTTTTCCATTCAGTGAGGGCTTCCTTGACTCTGTTAATTGTTTCCTTTGCTGTACAGAAGTTTTTAATTTCATGTAATCCCATTTATCAATACTTGTTGCAATTTCTTGAGAAATTGGAGTACTGTTAAGGAAATACTTTCCTATGCATATATGTTGGAGCATATTACCTATCCTGTCTTCTATTAGTTTTAAAGTTTCTGGTTTTATGTTGAGGTCTTTTATCCATTATGAGTTAACTCTTGTGCATATTGAGAAATGCGGGTCAGTTTTCATTTTTCTGCAAGTGGATATCCATGTTTCCTAGCACCATTTATTGGAAAGGCTGTCCTTTTTCCAATTTAGTAGCTTTGCTCCTTTGTTGAAAATCAGGTGGCTATAGATGTGTTGAGGTATTTTTGGATCTTCTACTCTGTTCCACATGTCTCCAAGCCTAATTTTGTGCCAGTACTAATTTTTTGCCAGCACTGTTCTATAGTATAGCTTAAAGTCAGGGATTGTGATTCCACCTGCATAGTTTTGCAGCTTAAGAATGTTTTGGCTATATGTGGTCTTTTGTGATTCCATATGAATTTTTGTATCATTTTTTTCTATTTTGGTAAAGTCAGTCAATGGAATTTTAATGGGGATTGCATTAAATCTATAAATTGCTTTTGGTAGGACAGCCATTTTTACTATATTGATTCTTCCTACCCAGGAGCAGGGAAGGTCCTTCCATTTTTTCATATCCTCTGCTATTTCTTTCTTTAATGTTTTGAAATTTTCCTTGTAGAGATCTAAAGGGTCTTTGGTTAGATTGATTCCAAGGTACTTAATTTTCTGTTGGGCTATTATGAAAGGTATTGTTTCTGTAATTTCCTTCTCTTCCTGGTTACACTTGGTGTAAAGAAAAACTATTGATTTTTGTGTGTTGATTTTATATCCTGCCACTTTACTGGAGGAATTGATTAGATTTAAAAGTTTTCTGGATAAGGTTTTGGGGTCTTTTAGGTATGGAATCATGTAATCTGCAAATAGGGATAGTTTGACCTCTTCTTTGCCTATCTGTATCCTTTTGATTTCTTTTTCTTGTCTGATTGCCCTGGCAAGGACTTCAATTACTATGTTAAATAGAATAGGAGAGAGTGGACATCCTTGCCTTGCTCCAGACCTAAGAGGAAATGTTTTTTCTCCATTTAATATAATGTTGGCCGTAGGCCTCTCACAGATGACTTTTATGATGTTAAGCTGTTTGCCTGTTGTACCTATCTTCTCCAGGGTTTTTATCATAAAAAGGTGTTGCACTTTCTCAAAGGCCCTTTCAGCAGCAATTAAGATGATCTACATTTTTTGTTTGCCAGTTTCTTGATATGTTGGATTACATTAATTGATTTCCATGTGTTGAACCAGCCTTGCATCTGTGGTATAAATCCCACTTGGTCATGGCGAATAATCTTTTTCATGTGCTGCTGGATTCTGTTTGCTGGGATTTTGTTAAGGATTTTTGCATCTATATTCATAAGGGAGGGGATTTTTTCAGGAGTGATCTGCCAGGTCCTTCTCCCATTTTTGTGGTGCTGGGGATCTAACCCAGGGTGTCAGAGCATGCAGAACAAGCACTCTAACAACTGAGCTAAACCACAGCCCTAATAAATATATTATTATCATGAAATACATTTAATGGATTAACTGATATATACCACTACTGAAGCCAGTGATATACACCATACAGAATACAGAGCTTTCAGAAAACTCTGAAAATAATATCTTACTGAGAGAGAAAACTTGCAACAAAGAGTGAAGGATTGAAGTGTAACAGTGTTAGATTACAGTGCTGTTTTCCCAATTTCATTTTGTAAGCAAAATACTAAAGACTAATTGAAGTTAATCTTTGACCTCTCATTTTATAAGTATATGGTGAAAATTATTGCATATATATATGTTGTTGTTAGGTACCATCAAGTCAGTGTCCGACTCATAGTTGACCCTATGTACAACAGGCAAAACACTATTGTCAGTGCTTTTCTGTTATTCACAGGGTTTTCAATGGCTGATTGTTTTTTGAGAGTGGGCTGCCAGGTCCTCCTCCCAAGCCTACAGCACCTAGTGCTCCCAGGAGGTCTCCTATTCAAGTACTAACCAGGCCTGACCTTGCTTAGCTTCTGAGTTCTGATGGGATTGGATGCCACAGTGGTATGTCTGTAGGACACACATACACACACACACCAGAATCATTAACAGCTAAAGAGATAAGTATGTTGGATTAGATTACTTTCCTAGAGTACACTTCCCTTTATTGTAAGTGTATATGAGTTTTCTTCAGACAGTAAGTTTGATGACCTGGAGTATATGTGAACTACAGTGAAGGAGTTTTTTTTAAAGTAACAAATTCTTCTGTACAATATGCTTCTTTTGAGCATTGGAAGGTTTCCATGTGTTTTTCCAAAAAAAAAAAAAATCCTCATATGTAAATATTGAAAAATATAAAAATAGGCTTTATAATAAGAAAATGATTCATACGATTCAACAGTCATTCAAAATGACCTTGACTTTATAGAGAAATGTCATGTAAGCCTCAGAATACATTTTTATTGCATTATCAGATTAACATGGATCTGTCTAACATACTTCCTTCACTAAAACTTGGAAACTCTTTACAGATTTATGAACTCCTAAGAGATTATAAAAGTTCTCTACCTTGTAGGGAGTTGTAGGAAATAATGCATTTTACAGTCACAATATGCTTTATAAAAATAAGTATTATCTCAGATCAATTTTCACAGTATGAATATGCTCTTTGTTCTTTTAAGTATCCAACATCAGATGAAATTCCTCTTTTTCAACTCCCATAACTTTTATGTACAATAATTTTGACATCTGGAGAAAATTTCTGGATATTGAATTGGAATAGCCTGTGTCCATCAACTAGTCAAAACTGCCACCTACTGGTCAGTCTCTGAATGTATTTTTCTGTTCATCCAAGCATTGCTTTACAATGGAAAGATCCCTTCTTTCAAAACAGTAGAAGTATTTATAATAACCAGACTTAAATATTTTTTCAACAAAAATTACTTTCTCTAGGGTGAACCAAAAATATTAAATTGTACAAACCTGCCAATAAAATCATCTCTTTTCCCAGCATCTTTGTCCCATGCAGTAATATCAATAATTCCTCCTCTTTCTTCATAGAGATGAAAATCAAATTGCTCCCGCCATTGAGGATTCAATGTTTTTGGCATAATCTGGAAAATCAAAAAGATATTTTGTTTTCATCAATAGGAGACTTTAAAAATTTAACTTAAGGTACTAAATCAAACTAGAAAATCATATAAGTATGCTATTTGACCTAAGATTCTAGAAAAAAAGGAAATCAGTCACTAGATCTTTCACATATTTATTGTTGAATACACCTGAATGGATATGTCCTGAAAAGTCAAAAGGCACCCCTTGATTATCTTATACCACAGAGGAGAAATAAGAATTACATAGAAAAGATGCTGCTGTTAGGTGCCGCTGAGTCATGTCCAACCCATAGTATCCCTTATAGGGTTTTCAATGGCTGATTTTCTCAGGAGTGGATTGCCATGTCCTTCTCCCATTTTTGCGGTGCCGGGAATATTAGAAAAGCCCTGTAGAAAAGATATTCTATAAATAAATAATTCACTTTGATACTAATGTTCATTCTACATAATCATAGTTAATGGATGAAGGCATGACTCATAGTCAATCATTTTGTAATAAAGGAAGATGAGGATTCTGGGAGTTTCTTTCCATTTTTCTTACTCCCTACACACATTAGAGTCTTGAGCTGAGTACATGAAAAACAGACAATGAAAGCTGTAGGAGCAGGAGGTAAAAGCAAGTAGCTTTGGGGTTGTCAGGTAAACTTTTATTTTAGTATTATAGTGCTGATGTACTATCCCTATTTTATTTAGAGAGAAACTGTGTGTGTTTTCTTCATGTTGCATACACAAGAAAGATATGTAAAGTGCAGTTTTTTAAGTATTCAGAAAAGACACCTGATAGAATCAATAAGTCTGTAGCTGTACCACCCTGGCAGCTCATCTGGTCAGATCCTGGTGCTGTAGGCTTGGGAGAAGGACCTGGAAACCCACTGCCCCAAATAATCAGCCACTGAAAACTCTATGGATAGCAGAAAAGCACTGACAATAGTGCTGGGCATGGCACAGTGTTGGGGAGTGTTTCATCTATCATACATAGGGTTGCTATGAGTTGGACTTGGCTTGCGGGCACCTAACAATAACAATGCCTACAGCTGTACCACTGTGAAGTCAGATCCCATCAGATCTCAGAAGCTAAGCAGGGTCAGGCCTGGTTAGTACTTGGATGGGAGACTACTTGGGAACACCAGGTGCTGTACGCTTGGGAGAAGGACCTGGCAACCCCTTCCCTAAAACAATCAGCCATTGAAAATCTTATGAATAGCAGAGAAGCACTGACAATAGTGTTTCGCTTGTTGTACAGGGGGTCGCTATGGATCAGACACCAACTTGATGGCACCTAACAACAACAACAAGAGTCAATAAAATGAAGTTACCTATATTGATGTGTTTTAAAATTTCATTCAACTTTTAGTTGAACAACACTCATATTTGCTTCCCTAATTTTTCATTTTAGCAGGAGTGTATACAATGGCCTGCATACTCCTCCAGTTTTGGTTGTTTCGGTGGTTCCTCTGTATTGAGCATGAGCAGGACATGAGGATTGCTACATTGATACAAAACACCTGGTGTGCCTGTAAGGGGTGTGGCCCTGCAATTATGGCAACAGAATGAACAGGAATGTACAAGTTGGTTAAACCCATTTATAATGTATCAACATTCTCTCCTAGAAGGGTAGCAAGGTAGGTCACAAGACTCTCCTATGAAGGAGAATATATATACATATATATCTGCCATTGAAAACCCTATGAATAGCAGAGAAGCAGTAACAATACTGTTTCACCTGTTGTATGTAGGGTCAGTATGAGTCGGATATCAACTCGATGGCACCTAACAACACCAACAACACACACACACACACACACACACACACACACACAAAAACACACATATTAAAAGTCAGACTAGACAGCAGTGAGCAAAAGAAGGTACACAAAGGGGAAACCTGTGGGTTATATAGATACTCATGAAGCTGGCAGGGAGTCATGTGACACTCTTGTAAGGAAGCCCACTTGGGAGGAAGAGGGGATCACTTCCACAAGGAACCCTCTAGGAGGCTGTACAGCTTTGGGACATCTAGGTGGGAAATTCGTGCAGGGAGGGAAGTCCTCCTGTTGGTGTAGCTGTATGTAAAGGTTCTTTGTGAGTTACCCCCAGTATAAAACCCCTAATAAACCCGTGGCTCACAAAGTTTAATATGATTCATCCTTTGGTCTGTTTGCATTCTCTTTTGCTTTCATATGTGTGTGTGTGTGTGTGTGTGTGTGTGTGTGTGTGTGTGTGTGTGTGTGTGACAGGGTCTCACTGTGTAGCCCAGGCTGGCCAGGATCTCATGATCTCCCTGTCTCAGCCTCCCCAATACTGTGATTACAGGCATGTACCATCACGTCTGGTTCCCTTTTCTCTTTTTAATGTATGACAGACAGAGCTTCAGAAGTAAGGAACTTGAAATCAATAAAGTATGTTATGTGCAAAGGTAATGCAAATGAATCACAGTTTTTAAAATTCATAATCTGAAACTAATCAGCAACAGATTGTGGACAGAAAGAGCCAATAGAGACATGTGTCCATAACTGGGTTTCATATTTCATATCTAAAGAGAAGAACTATAAAAATAAGTAATGTTTTAAGCCCACTGGAACATAGCAATGGTGTTGTAAGAAGACAGAAGGGACCATAGATACCTATTTTTGGAAACAGTACGTGTTTAAAATTTGTTATGGCAGAAAAAAAAGATAGCCTTGATGAATGCTCTGATGATTCAAATGCCTTCTATTGGCATCAGATGAACTCCTGTGGCATTTTGGGTTGTAGTCTCACTTACTTATCTGAACATAAATGGTCTAACTTTTCAGTTTTCATTTTTAAGGTTGTCTTCGCTATATGATTTCCTTCAGGTCTGAAATGATGCCTAACTTTCCCTGTGGGCACTCCATAGGATAACCAAACAGCTTGCTAGAAGTAGTTATCACTTGCTAATGAATTTGTTCTGTGATATTTCTAACTACTTTAAATACTGGTGAAAACTTCCTGAGCTAGAAGGGAACTCGGCAGGCTATTAACCAAAAATCCATGAAAATGATGATTAGGCAAAAGAATTCCCACTAAAATGGAATGTGATCTTTAATTTGGGATGTATGCGATCACTTGTCCCAAGATATTTATGAATACCAGCTATAATAACTGGCTATAAAGAGGTCATAGCTGGATATAACACAGCTAAAACAGTGCCCCACCATTAAACTTAGCATAGAAGGGACAATATAAGGAGTGGAAAGGAGGAAGGGATCTAGCAGAGGGAAGTGAAGATTGGAGAAGATGGGAGAGGGAGGAGGGTCAATGAGGAGGGTTGAAGGGGAGAGGTCAGTCTCAATGTAAACAGCACAACTTCATGAGTATGTTGGAAAAATAGGGGGAGATAATCCAAATACATATCAGAGTTTAACTACATACTAGCCATAAGGCTCCATAAACTTTGTGTGTCAATGAATGTGTTGCTAGAAGTGTTGTAAAGGATGCATAATGGAAAAAGCCAATGCTGTATTACTCTGTACCCCATCATCATTTACTAATAAAGGATAAAAAACCTGTGTTCCAAATATAGCTATGGCTACTATGACCTTTACTAATTATTATTATGTCTATCAATAATATACTATGAACATAATTTAATATATTACTACTAAGAATATAATTGTTACACCACAATTATTACTATCACTACTACTCTTCCTTACTTTAGTGCCTTTAGTATTTACTGGGTACTTATTCTGGGCAAGGCTGTATTATAGCCCTTTACATGCATAACATATATTTATTTAATCTTCTCAATAACTTTCTTCGGTAGACATTATTTTAATTCTCATTTTTATACTTGGAAAATCAAGACATGAAAAGACTAACTTGTGCTCATCACTCATAGAGGCAGCTGGGTTTTGGCCTTTTGTTTTCTAAATAAGTTTAAAATCTTGCAATCTGTATGGCTGCAAATCAAGTTGAATAAAATGACCCAGAGTAATCTACAAAGGCTTTCATGGCATATAAAGTAATGCTACTTGTAGCAGGGATACTAGCACTACTCAGCAACGACAACCAACAACAACAACAACAATAACAACAACTGACACTCTCTGAGCACTATATCCATTATGTTCTTTCTGTGTTGTTGTTGCTTTTTCTCTTTTAAATCCTCACAGGTATGCTAAGAGATACTTTCTTGTGTTACAGATGAAGAAGTTGATGCATAGATAAGTCAAGTAGTTTACCTAAGTCATCTAGCAGGTAAAGTAAGAAATGCCAAAGAATTATTGGCCTTGTTTTCTGACATGATGTTCAAAAGTTCTATTGAACAGCTGGATGTGGCGAGAAATGCCTTTAATCCCAGTGACTTAGGAGGTGGAGGCAGGAGAATTGTGAGTTCGAGGCCAGAGGCAGCCTGCATAACTTAGTGAGTCATTGACCCAAGATAAAAAGAAAATGGGCTGGGGGTGAACCCCTGTGGTAGAGCACTTGTAAAGTATGTGAGGGGCCCCAAAGTACCACATACAAAAAAAAATTACTAAGCATTTTGAGAAGTATCTAGTATTTTCATGTCCTAACACATGGCTATTAAGCAACCAGTCTCTTCCTAATATGAACAAGAATACAAAAGACATCACAGACAGCTACCTTGCTTTTGTACTTCTGATGCCCGAGTCGGAACTTCACATAGGGATCACTTAACCCATTGGAATCCATCGCTTTGAGGTCTCGCCCCTCGATCAAGGTGATGCTGACAATTCCTCTCCATAGATGTGATTTTCTGTGCTGGTCTGACAGACGTAAACTTTGGGTCTGAAACTTTGGTAAAGAAAAAATGAGTTAGGTTATTGTGTTTTAAGCTCAAATATCTCATTCGGCCTTACCCTTTACCCTATTATAGTTTTTCAAAGAGTAAAAGGGAGGCAGTTAACATTTAAAAAAATGAAAATAACTTAGAGTATTATTTATTAAGTATAAAATTATAAATGAATTACAAAATTATAATCTCATGATAAATTTATCATGTTAAAGAGGTGAGTGCTCATATAGTCTAGCTTTTCAACTGTTGAAATTATAGGACATAGATACATTAAGAATATCAGAGAATATTTGCATTTGTGTCAAATATGCCTGTCAAAATGTCTAAAATAAATATTACAAATACCAAAGATGACATCTATACTGTAATATTTAATTTTTAATTATTTTTTTGAGGGGCTGGGTTTTAGCTCAGTTGGTAGAGTGCTGTTCTGTGTGCTCTGAGGCCCTGGGTTCTATCCTCAGCACCCGTAAAATGGGAGAAGGTCCTGGTAGGCCACTCCCAAAACAATCCTGAAACAATCAGCCATCGAAAACCCTATGAATAGCAGTGAAAGGCTGACATAGTGTCAGACATTGAACAGTGTCAGGTAGTGTTTCCTTCTATTGTACACAAGGTTGCTATGACTTGGACATGACTCCAGGGCACCTTAATAACAACAACAATATGATTTTTTAAGAATATTTTTCGTGTTACAAATGGATCTCACTGCTGGTTTTTAGTTTTATTAATTGCAAGTTATTTTCAGATAATTTAAAACTTTCTTGCCACATTAGGAGATAATTGAGATTCAGCTCATTAAAAAACTATTTAAGGTAGCACAGAACACAAAACAAAATCAATATACCCACCCAAGATACTTTGGCTATGTCTGAAAGTTGTATCACAGATACTTAGAATTATTTTTAAAAAATATAAATGTGATTTATATCAATGACTATGTTTCTGGACTTATTTCTCATTCTAGTATTTGAACACTTCTTTTGTTGTCATACTTGGCTTTAAAACACAGGGTCTCACATATGCTATGCAAGTGTTCCACCACTGTGCTATCCCCCCAGACCCTTTTACTTTTTATTTTGAGACAGAGTCTTGCTAAATTATGCAGGCTGCCTCTAACCTTCAACTCATGCTCCTCCAGCCTCCAGAGTTGCTGGGATTATAGGCATGTGCCACAGTGCCTGGCTGTCTTTAATGATTTTTATTATGTCAATTATAAATCACAATATTTAAGCCAGTGAACAAAATCAGATTTTTTAAAAATTAGCAAGTCTCCTAAAAACTCCATATAATTTCTTTTAACTGAAAGCATATGAAGCACACCAAAGACAGAAGCAGTAAAATATTTTTAATGTCTATTGTCCCGAGTTCAATTCCTAGCACCACAAATGGGAGAAGGACCTGGCAATCCACTCCCAAGGCAATCCTGGAAACAGTCAGCCATTGAAAACCCTATGAGGGTCACTATGAGTCGGATACCGACTCGATGGCACCTAACAACAACAACATTTAGCACCAAGTAGTACTAAAATGATTAGTTTCTTTTATTAAGCATGTTAGTATCACTTACAGTCATTTCAAGAAGAAAAATCAACATTCCACTCCATCAAAAAGTACTCCATTTCTAAATTATGGATCAGCTCTATTCACTACATATTCCCTTCTACATTAATGTTATAAAGTTACAATCTATTTTGTACAACTTCTCCCATTTTGATTTCCTACCATAGGAATGCCATAACCATTTTTATATATAATCATCAAAAGTTATGCACTGCAGGGTGCTTTTCCTAGAAAAATAAAAGTTACATTCTTCAAAAGACAGTAGTTTTAATATTTGAAATTTTGAATGGAAATTCTTCTAAATCACATTGCATATTTCCCTGACTTATTAAGAAGCAAATTTTGAACATTGCTGGTCACTCTGCCTTATTAACATCATCACTGAACTTTGCCTTATTAATATCAGCACATCCCTCACCTCTGTGAGTCTCAAGACCAGTGTTCAACTATGTCCTGAGGGGCTAGAGAGGGTTAACAGAGCACCTGCAAGTTCTACTGAACTCTGTGGCCACTTGGGCTAGAGTTCCTCTGCTCTCATTTACACTATATACAGGTATTGGGTTTCCACATTGGATTGTGTTTGAACAAAGTATGTCTCAGATTAAAATAATTGTTTAGAATTAAATGCTTAGAATTAAATTGTTAGAATAAATTGTTTAGAATTAAAATAAATGTTTAGAATTTGTTGCACCAAACATTGGCTAAGGATTGTGCATGTGTACTTGTTTATCATTTATTCTCAATGTTTTTGTTTCTTTCAGTTCAAAGATTTCATGCTATTTATTGTTATATACTGAAGCAATAGGTTTTGGTGATCGATTGGCTTAGCCATCCCTGGTGCTTTTGAGATTGCCTCTAAGAGCTAACTTTAGGAAATTGGTTTCTAAACTTTGCATCTGAAACATATGTTAAGGAATATGAGTGGCAAAGGAAGAAAGAAGGAAAACAAATATTGTGGCAAGTAAAAAGAAATGATCAAATCTTAGCAAAGACCAGTGAGTTATAAAATGCCCATTTATATAGAGTTTTAAAATTTATTTATTTATTTATTTACTTATTTATTTAATTTATTTTTGTGGTACTGGGGGGTTGAACCCAGGGCCTTGAGCTTGCATGTTTTGCAAGTGCTGTACCACTGAGTGGCACCCTCAGCCCATTTTTTCACTTTTTGAGACAGGGTCTTGCTAAATTATGCAGATTGTCTCTCGTCTCAAATGAGCTCCTCCTGCCTTCGCCTCCCGAGTTGCTGGGATTACAGGCGTGTGCAACCGTGCCCGGCTGAGCTTTAGAATTTAAAAGTGAGTATCTTTACATTATAGCATTTGGCTTTCACTAAAACTCTAAGAAGCAGGAAGGTAAGGCCTTGGCCTCATTTTACTGATCAGGAATTTGAAACTCAGAGTGGCTGGACTAATAAACGTTGGATCTGTGACTTGTCCTTGGTTTTCAGGACAATTCTCCAGGACACTGTGTGTACTAAGAACACCTTTCTGTGTCTGTGGTGGGACTGTGGGACTGTGTGGTGGGGGTCTTTATGGCAAAAACTTCATTTCATAAACAATAAGGATTTCACTTTCCTAAGATAGTCATTCATGGCTTTTACCTGTTTTTACAGAGCAAGGTTCTGAGGAGCTCACTGAAGGGGTTGTGACAAACAGAATTCCACAGCCAGAAAAACATGGAAAACCACTAACTTTGATGTTCTCCAAGGTAGCTTCTGGGTCACTTGCTGCTCTGTTTCAAAAATTTGCTTCATCTGTATAATAAATTTATAAATGTGTGGTCCACACATCAGTGTCATCAATGCCACTTGAGGACTTCTCAGAAGTTCAAATTATTTGGCCCCTTTCCAGACCAATGGCATCAGAGGCTCTAGGAGTGGGGCCCAGCACTCTGGTTTAATCAACCCTCTGGGTGATTCTTATGCTGAAAGAGTGAAAGCCCCTACTTTAAAAGATACAGTACATGTGTGTTGGCCTTCCCTATGTTCTAACATCTATTACCAGTTAGTGTAATTGCAAATATTATCCACTCTCTGGCATCAGTATTACTCATATTAATTAAAATCCTTTAGTCCTGCTTCCAAATTTACTAATCAGGGCAGTGGATAAGTCTGCATATTTGGAGAATTTATTTTTTAAAATTTATTTATTTATTTTGTCATACTAGGGGATTGAATCCAGGGACTTGCACATGCTTTGCACGTGCTCCACCAATGAGCTGCACTTCCAGCCCATTTTTTACTTTTTTATTTTGAGACAGGATCTTGCTAAGTGTTTCAGGCTGCCTTTGGCCTTAAAGCTATGATCCTCCTGCCTCTGACTCCTGAGTTGCTGACATTATAGGTATGTGCTACCATGCCAAGTGAAATTTGGAGAATTTATAGAGAGAAGTAGGAGCCTACTGAATAACTATGGAATGTTTATTTAATTATTACCTTCCTTTATTAATGTTTTTATCATAGTTGTATCTAAATAATACATATTTATTGATGCAGTAATAATCAGTCAGCCAAAAACTACTTATTGAGCACCTAAAGGGTAAGGATTATTTAATCCTTACTGAATAACTATGGAATGTTTATTTAACTATTACCTTCCTTTATTAATGTTTTTATCATAGTTGTATCTAAATAATACATATTTGTTGATGCAGTAATAATCAGTCAGCCAAAAATTACTTATTGAGCACCTAAAGGGTAAGGATTATTTAATCCTTACTGAATAACTATGGAATGTTTATTTAATTATTACCTTCCTTTATTAATGTTTTTATCATAGTTGTATCTAAATAATACATATTTATTGATGCAGTAATAATCAGTCAGCCAAAAACTACTTATTGAGCACCTAAAGGGTAAAGATTATTTAATCCAAGATATCCCTCAGTGAAATTAGTATATTATAGCTGGCAATTGGTTATGTAAGGTAATGATCTTAGCTAAGTCCTTGTTGAATTAGAATTCTACTTGATGGACAAATGAAAAAGCAGAGAAGGAAAAAGAAAAAAGGAAAGAAAAGAAAGCCAACTCATCTTGAAAGCAAAGAACCAAGCTCAAATAAGAAAGAAAGAATCTTTGAGCTTTTAGGGCAGTTGCCCTTAAATTTTAGTAGCAAACTTATTAAAAGTGGTGGGCCTGATCTCTGTGGGGTATGATTCACTTCTTATGGAGTAGAGCCAAATCTTTATTACAATATGTGCACCCAGTGGTTCTCTTATGCACCAAAGTTTGAGGTTCACTCTCATAAGGAACATCCATCCAAGTTTAGAATAAAGAATATCAAGATACTAGGTAATAATATAAAGCTCAAAGTCTGAAGCAATTAGTCAATAATGTGTCTTTAATAAGATTTTAGGATTAGTTAGTTGGCACCATAAAGAGATTATTATTTATATTATTCCTTGAAAAAGAATTCAAGATTACAATTCCTATTCATATGCATAAAATAGATTATGACAGGAGGAGTTTTCAGTGCAGTAAGTCAACCCTCAGAATTCACAGCCCATGCAATCTCAGAAAAAAATAAATTAACCAAATGGTTGAACTTACTTGTGCGTTTTGGCCATAAGAAGTCTGAAGCTCTGCTCTGCAGAAGCCCAGGACAGGAAGAACGGGCCTGCCGCATGTCTGGATGGAAATGAATGATCAGAGCAACCTCTCATTTAAATCAACACATAGAATTACCTTTAAAAAACCATTACTTGAAAAAAAAAGTATTTGCTTCTCAAGTCACTGTCAGAAAATGTTTTGTAGCACAATGAAGATAAATGCCAGTGAAACAGTATAGTTTCCAGCCACTATTTTGTTTTTAGTAGAATAATGCTGCCCTGGTCAAGAAAATACAGCCAAGAGATTATATGGTGATGGATTCTGCTTACATGGCCTTAGGTTTTTGTTAATAGATGTATCAGAGAAAATAACCATAGTAAGAGAAATGATGGAAAGAATATTTTTTCCAAGTTTGATGCTACAAAAACTTTTAGAGATTTTTTTCTAATGTCAAAACAGTGATAAAGCTCAAAAGAATAAATGTTACATGAATAAGCACTAACTATGATCATGTTAACACTGTATCCCACTTGTGAATCTTTTGTAATGATTAAAGAAATACCTCTAAAGTAACAGAGAAATTTTGTCTCATGTAACAATTCTCTTTGTAACAATCCCCTGCAAACCCTGACAAAAAAAACAAAAAACCCACAAAGATTTCTTCCTTACTAAAAAACCAAGAGCAGCAAGAGGTGGATTAAGAAAATTACAGTGTAACAAGAAATCTTGGAGGGAAATTATCATGGTGGAGCTGAAAGTCTATAGCAAGGAATTCTGGAGCTGCTAGAAAAAGTTTCTGAACAATAGTAGTATGAAGAGATGAGAGGTATTGATTTAATAACAATAGGGAGGATTGGATTAGGACAGTCTGAAAGATGGGTTAGGTCAGAAAGAAAGAAAGATTTATTGAGGAGCTATTATACACTGAAGTTTTCACACTCTAATATTTTTCATGATAAGCATCTCTTTTTAAGGTAAAGAAACTAAGGCACAGAGAAGATAAAAAATACTGTACTCAAAGCCAAATCTCTGAGATTGGCAAGGCAAAGATTTGCATCTGGGGTTGCTGATACCTAAATTGTGACTTTCTCCACTATATCCTTTTTTTTTTTTTTGGCAGTACTGGGGGTTGAACCCAGGGCCTCACGCTTGCATACTCTGCAAGTGCTGGACCACTGAGCTGCACCCTTAGCCCTTTTTTTACTTTTTGAGACAGGGTCTTGCTAAGTTACGCAGACTGCCTCTGGTCTGGAATTTGCTATCCTCCTGTCTCTGCCTCCCAAGCCACTGGGATTATAGGCTTGTGCTATCGTGCCTGGCTACTATATCTCATTTTTGTACAGAGCCTAAGAAGTTTATAAAAAAAAAAAGAGGAATTAATTAGTACAGGTTTTTAAAATTACTTTGCCTTTCACTTAGTTGAAATATATCCTGGTCATAGATTATTGAGAAAGGCTAATTAGAGGCTTAAAGGAAGTAAAAGTAGGCAGGTGGCAATAACTCTAGCATATATTATTCAAAAAATATGTGTGAATTAACTGTATTCCATAATAAATTATCATTTAATGTCTACCATAAGGTGATGAAATCATGGAATCTAGCCAACAGATTGAGAACACATCTATTCATTCTAGTTACTAAAATTTACTGATTCTATTCTGTGAAAAACAGGATAATTGGTAGTAGGACATAACTTATCAGTCAGATCCTGATTTAAAAATAATTAAAAACAAAAAAATACTTTTTAGACTTAACTTGGACTAAGGGTACACAGTTTTCCAACCCTCTCCCTTATATGTATAAATAGACCTTGGCATTTTTTATTCTGGATTTTATTACCTATGTAAAACCTAATCCTTCCAAATGAGACCCAGACACTCTAAAACTGGAGTGAAAGACATTGCTTGTGTCTTTACAATAAGCCATGTGTGGAGTCAGCTCTTCCTCTATTTTCAGCACAGAGGTGGCATGTGCTTTTATTTAATCGAATGATCCACAGGCCACTACAAAGAAAAGATAATGACAGTCTAGAATGACTGCTTTGTGCTGCAAAAATGAGAATGTGGAGCAGTTATTGGCTCAATCCCAGGCACAAACATGTTCTATCTTTTCCTTTTCCTGCAGCGTTTATTCCAGTGAATTGTACCTGGATGATGAAGTCTAACAAGTAGATTTGTTCTGCAGGCAGCCATCCTCTTAGAGCAGGACTCCATCACAGAAAGCCCTCCCTGTGCTTTGTGCAGCCTTATGTGAAGTGTCTCCTCTAACAATAAAGCTTCAATCCCTTTTTCTTAGAAGATGATTAACTGGCACTGCAATCCTTAGAGAAAGTCTCCTGGTTTTTATCCTTAATTATTTTTTCATATTTTTATTGCTTCTTGATACAACTTGTGGTGTTTTCACTATCTTCTGTAACTTTAACTGTGGCCAAACAAAAGTTCTTAAGCGTTCATTACATTGTTCAAAGAATATACTAATAGAGAGTCATCATATATATTACCATTTTGTTAGGTTGTTAAAATAGTCTACAAAGTTCTACCAGTGATACAGGAAATGAGTAATAGTCCTTGGTTTGACTTACAACCTTTCCTTTGGGAACTCTTAATTAAGATTTCAGACCTTTTCTTTGGAAATTCTTAATTGAATTTTATAAATATTTTGAGAGTCTTATTTTCACACCTAAAAGCAGAAATAATAGCTGACACCTTGGGGGATATATAATACATAGTTGAGCTGTTCAGAATGTAAGTGCTTCAGTACAGGATTACATTCTTATTTTATAAAGTCAATAACTCGTCTCCTTAGTCTGCAGTCTGCCTCCAGCCACACTTCTGATTGAGCTGACCATAAGGTATGCTCTGACAGAACCCAGAGCAGAGTACAGTGTTTTGTATTCTTCTATACATTCTTCTTTGCCCATATAATCATTTTCTCCATTTCATATGAGGTGATCTTGCATATCTTAGACATTTCCATTAAAAAAATTACAGTTTCTCTTTAATTCATTACAATGGTTTGTTCAATTAACTCTGTTACCAAATCTAGATGTGTACTTCCTAGAGATCACTAAGGGAGAAACATGTTGCTTTTGTTGTTGTTGTTAGGTGCTGTCAAGTTGTCTCTGACTTATAGTGTCCCTCATAGGGTTTTCAATGGCTGATTGTTTTGGGATTGTTCCAGGAGTGGGCTGCCACTTCCATTGCCCATTTTTGAAGTGCTGAGGATTGAACCCAGGCCCTCAGAGAGTGCAGAGTGGCACTCTACTAACTAAGCTAAACCCTAGCCCTAAGGAAGAAACATAAGCATGCTAAATATTTGAAAGAACTGCTCTAAGTGACCCTCTTATACGGGGGCAGTTAAGAGTCTTTAAAGAAATTCTGACCTAATGAGAGTAATTCAATTTGATTTCACATAATTTTTATTGTTCTCATGAGAAATATGGTAATTACCATATCCACTGGTTAGTGCTTTGTGATCTAAAATATGTTGTTTCAATGAACTATAAATGTTATGATTTTGGAAAATTAGAAAAATTCTGCATCACTTTAGTCTTTTCACTCCATTATTTTGCTCTCAAGAAAACATCCAGCAGGTAGCACTGACACTTCAGCTAAGCAAGTTCTCACTAGAATTTAGTTTCATTCAAGGTAACTCAGTTGCTATCTCTTGACCACATGTATTGATCCTTATAAATTAAGCTGATAAAATTTTCTTTCAAATTACAACCTGTTTAACTCACAAAACACATGTACACTCTTCATGTAAGATTTTATCTGAACTAGTCTTTTTTTTTCATATCTGAAAAAGTCCATGGGAAACTTCCTTTCACATTACATGTCTAAAAGTTCATTAGAATACCAATACTCCCTGGATAAAGAGCTATGGGACTGGTTATCAGAGTGACCTTTAAATGTGAATATGTGAGATAATATTCATCTGAAAGTAGACTTGGTCACTGATTTTCTGATTTTGTAAATTGGATATTAAACACAGCAACTCCTCAACAGAACAGCAGCTCTATTTATCTGTGGCATTTCTATTTATCATCAACCTAAAAAAAAAACCTTACTGCTTTAAGTTTTTCAAAAACATTTATTTCTATGGCATTCAGAGAGAGAGAAATATTGGTCCTGATTATGTCATCTGGGTAATTCAGGGCAATGACATCACTTCTCTGGGTATTAGTTTCTTCACAGGAAAAATAAATGGCCTCTAGCAGTTCTGCCTTTTGACTCAATTCATTTGTCACTTGTTTGTTGTTGTATGCCCAGAAAAACATGTTACCACTCTACCTTGGATACAATAAAGCCATCTTTTAAACTTTCACATTTAATATTCTAAAATCAGGCAGCCCAAGAGACTGTGAATGGTTATTAAAGAATATTGAAGGATCAATACAACCAAATAGAAAGCACTGATAAATGAAAGACTAATTTGGAAACAGCAAAGTAAGAAGATATTGAAAGATCCACTTGAAAGGGAAACCTTGGAGAGAAGTAATTATAGAGTTGGTCCTGGTTGTAAATCTTCACTCACAATGACCAGTGTGCATGTTTGCTGCACATAGAACAAAGAACACAGAACACTCCAAAATTCTGTTCTCAAGTAAGTGTGCCATGTAAATTCACCATATTTGTGGGTCTAAAGAAAACAACTAAAAATATTTTGCAAAAAGCCATTTTCCACTTAAGGTAATGGAAGGTATTTAAAAGCAGTCAGCCTGTATGTTCATGGATAGAACACGAACATATAAGAGGTACTATTATTGTTTCAGCAAAGGTACAGAGTAACTCCCATGGAAGCACCTTCAGGTAGGGCAGTAGACTGAAAGAAAATGAAGAGGCCATAATCATTAAAATGAACTCACAACAGTAAAAGGCAGGGAGCAGACAGGAATGAAAAGATGTGGCTCATGCTTGCTCATTGGTCAGTGCCTGACTTAATCTGGAACCTGACAATATACTTAACAAATCTGAAAACTCTAAAAGAAAAAGGTAGTTTTAAATCATGAGTAGTTTGACAGCCAAGAAAGGAAAATAGCAAAGCCCTAAAAGTGTAACATTTTCATTGCAATGTTTATTGCAACAAAATCATTTACTAAGTGTTCATTTCCAGAGCAAGAGGGACACAACAGCTCATAATGCTTAAATCATTGAAGTATAGATTAAATTGCAATGGCATTTAAAACAAATTATATGGAATTTAAATTTTGTCTTTATTTAAATTGAAAGCAGATTAGACGTTTTCTAAATCATGGAGAGATTTTTTTGTTTTGTTTTGTTTTTCAAAGAAAGAGGAGATTATCCATCATGGACCTAATATATAGACTGTTTAAGATAGCTTTTTCTTGAATAGAAATGGACCGGAAAAGAATCCCATTTCCCAAGATTGGGAAAAAGAGCCTTATTGGACTTTCTATACAGCACCATCATATACCTGGAAGGTCTTCATGACTGTAGATCTTCAAAATTTGGAAGAAATGTGGTTGGTTCCACAAAGAAACAACTTCAAAGACATATGTTTCTAAATATATGAATTTCCTAATTTTGTCAAATGAAGAAATAAAAAGAATTACCTAGATGGCTTAGGATAAAAGTTAATAAAGAAGTCAAATGAATGCATCTAACCTGGGAGCCTATTTTAAAAAGCAGA
>VMDO01007961.1:62059-87498 GCA_007922755.1 Pedetes capensis
AAAGGACTTCAGATATTTAGAAGTTAAATTTTCTTCTGTTGAATAAGTTAAAGTTTTTGTCCTATTCATCCCTGACATTAGTGATGATAAAGTTTAGTTAGGATTATTTCTGTAATTTTTAGAGTCCACTTACCTCTTTATTCTTAATTGTTCATTAATATGTCTTGGAGTCAGATGTTTCATTATAGAAAGTAGAAACTATTTAAGCATATTTTAAGTTTTATGATAGAGTAGATAATATGTGCTCCATTTAGCAAAATAACTGTGTTAACCATAGAACTCAGGAGAATTTTAAACAATGATAGCAGCAATCTTACTTATACATAAGTACCTAGTCAAATTTCCTTATAAAAATGTCCTAATTTTTATATAAAATAATATATGCTAAATATAATAAAACATAAATGACTTTATTAACCTCACCTCCCCAAAAATAATTTTAAAAGAAATGAATCCTAAAAAAGGTGGCAATTGGGTTAAAGAGCAACAGATTCAAGTTGGATATTTTACTACTTAATCTAAAGTCCTTTACAAAGTGAAGCCAATTCAACTTTTGGAAATAAAAAACAGTTACCTATTTTAAAACAAAACATTTAAATTGCATGCTTCCTGCAAAGTTTAATCTTCTGTCTCTGGGTATCAGTTATGATGAAGTTATGGGAACGGAAAGTTCAGTCTGACATTGTGGTAAAGAAGAAGCAATTTTGCAGTGGCCTTGATTATTCTATAATTTTGTTTAACCAACTAAGATTGTGGTGGTCCAGCACCTCACATGATAGGCATAGTAGATACTCAATAAATTTTTGCTGGCTGAATGTTAGTCACTTAAAATAACATTTGGTTAAAGATGTATATTCCTTCGAAATATGATATAAAAGACAATAGAAAATAATAATGAGTTAAAATATTTTGTTGTTAGGTGCCGTCGAGTCGGTATCCAACTCACAGAGACACTCATAGGGTTTTCAATGGATGACTGTTTCGGGATTGTTTTGGGAGTGGATTGCCAGGTCCTTCTCCCATTTTTGCAGTGCTGGGAATCGAACTCAGGACCTCAGAGACTGCAGAGCAGTGCTCTACTAACTGAGCTAAATCCCAGCCCTATAATATTTTAGGCTGTTCAAATATCTGAATAATTTAAGATTATACTTAGAATTACATCAGAGATTGTATATGAAACCTACCTGTGCTTTTAAAATCCACTTCTTAATAAAACCAATTACATTTTTCCAAGTTGCTTGGTTAGAGTTTGGTCAGTATTACTTACATCAGAGGTCACTGAGAGAAAGTCTTGTATTTAAGACATTGTTTTACCAGCACTATAGAGCTATGACTCACATTTACAACTATGGTTTTCATCCGACACCTATAATTTTCATCAGACACATGGTCACATGAGATTCTAAACAACAAACACTCCTTTAAAATACACTTACATTTGAACACTAGGCACAAAATTTAAGCAGAATGATTGCCATCTTATTGGACATCATCCTATTTTTTTTAATTGAAAGAATCATCTTCTAGCTTTTAGAAAATTTGTATATTTTCTTTTCGATTGTGAATTCCTTTCATTTGGATTTGCAAGTATTTCTAATTAATCAGCATGTTTAGCAATATATGAAAAAATTTAAATATCATACCTAAAAATAAGTTCTTGGAATCTCCTTATATAAATAATTTCCCTCCATATTACTTGAGTCAATAATACAAGTTATATATCCAAGGGAGTTTTATCTTATGCAAAATGTGTTAAGGCAATCTTAATTGAGATGGAAGTTTTACCTCTAGGCTCTACAGAATAAATATGTAAAAGTATTATTAATATAGTTAATGTTTTAAATGGTCCAATAAATATTTAAAAGTATTATTAACTCATTTAAAGTTTTAGGTGATCCAATCTTATGCAGATAAAAGCAGAAGCTATTGACCTAACTGTGGGCCTAGTACACAAACAGAAAAAGATATTCATAAATTTAGGGGTTAGGGTGGGAATTTTAATGATCAAGATTTAGGATTTAGATATCTCCATAAAAATTTGAGAAATAAAAACATTATCCACATTTGGATCCACTGAAGTCCCTGGGCTATACTTTTCATGCCATGTTTAATTGCTTCTATCATCCATCAACTAAAGTTTATATTTCATTTTACAATCCACATGCTCATGCAAATATAGGCCTTAATTTCAAATGAAACAATTTAATTTTCTTGTGGACTCTGGTGTCATTTATTTCTGTATATGGGAATGAAATTTACAACAGATCAGCCAAGGCTTTCCTTTCACTAGTTTCTAATGATAACAACAATAACACAACACACCTTGGTAGTAAGATAATAAGTCCCAAACAAAAGTGGTGATTTTAATACAGACAGCAAAAAAAAAAAAAAAAAAAAAAAAAGAAACAATCGTATCAACCATTCATGAATTCCAGAGAAGACTTGGGTTAAATTGTCACCGTACATATTTAGTTATACTTCAATCTCCATCAAGAACAGAGACTGAGAAGTAAGGGAAAGTGCCATTTAAAAAGTGGTAAAATAGCTGGGCACCCTGGTGCACACCTGTAATCTCAAGCACTCAGGAGGCTGAGGCAGGAAAATCACAAATTCAAGGCCAGAGGCAATCTGTATTATTTAGAGATACTCTGTTTCAAAATAAAAAAGGGGCTTGGGGGTGCAACATAGTGGTAGAGCACTTGCCTAATATGTGAAAGACCCTGGGTTCAACTCCCTAGTACTGCCAATAAATAAGTGAATAAGTAAATAAATAAACAAGCTACAATTAATAAAGTAACATCAAAAGAAAACAAAGCCAGACATCAAACTGATAAAGAAAAATTATTGAAATTATTCTTAATAATGAATTGTTGAACTGTTTCCACTGAGGTTTTTAATTTATTAAAATAATAAGATCCATTGATAGTATTTTATTTAGATCTATTTTTGCCTTAAAAATCTTTAAGCAAATTTTTCTTCAAAGACAAAAAATCTAATTATATGTCTAAAATATGATTAAATTTATTAAAATAGTAAGATCCATTGGTAGTATTTTATTTAGATCTATTTTTGCCTTAAGGGGCTGAGATTTAGCTCAGTGGGTAGAGTGCTGCGCTGCAGTCTCTGAGGTCCCGAGTTCAATTCCCAGCACCACAAAAATGGGAGAAGGGCATGGCAATCCACTCCCAAGACAATCCCGAAGCACTCAGCCATTGAAAACCCTATGTGGGTCGCTATGAGTCAGATACCGACGCGACGGCACCTAACAACAACAACAATTTTTGCCTTAAAAATCTTTAAGCAAATTTTTCTTCAAAGACAAAAAATCTAATTATATGTCTAAAAATATGATTAAAATTAATATATTTTAAGTAAAAAATATAAAAGATCATTTTTTTCTCAAAGAAATAAAATTAAGGGACAATCTTTTTCCTAACAAATGTATATAACACTATTTTTCAACTACATAAAATAAATCATAGAAATCTCTTAAGACAGGCAGGCATAGTGGCACATACCTATAATCCCAGTGATTCAGGAGGCAGAGGCAGGAAGATAGCAGGTTTGAGGTCAGAGGCAGCCTGCATAATTTAGAAAGACCCTGTCTCAATTTAAAAAATAAAAAAGGGGCTGGTGGTGCAGCTCAGTGACAGAGCACTTGCAAAGTATGCACAAGGCCCAGGGTAGCCACCAAATTTTTAAAAGTAATATGTTAAAATTAGCCTTGATATATACAAGCCTTTAAACATAATATTATAAACATGTTATTATAACTCAGCAATTCTTCAAAAGTCAAAACAATCCAAATAGACTTGAAACTGTGAATCATGAGTTTCAAGTATGGAAAAGTCAAGTCAGCTTGCATTCCTGATTATATGACTACTTTTATATGAGCACAATTACCTTTTATGCCATTTTTGGCATTTAAAAAATTAAAAATAAGTAAGTACATAAGTAAATCACTTATATAAACTTTCCTTGTCAGACTAAAATTACTATTTATCAAATCCATGGCTTTTGGATGTTTCTATCATATCAATAAGAATGACATATGAAATTAACTAAGTCTATAAATACTTATGTCAGCTAGGGTTCTGGTAGCAGAGTCCTCACAAAATTATGAATTGTTTTTATTTAGAATACTTAAGGTACATTAAAATTAATAAATCTCCTCCTAGTTGTACTCATTTCGGACATCTATCTGTCTGTCTGTCTGTCATGCATCATCTATCTTTTTGCAAATCTGCAAACCAGCCCTTAGCTCTGTTATCATGGAGCCTAATTATATGGGTTATCACCTTTTGATCATCCCAGGAAGGATCTTGGGAAACTGGTTGACACACCTATTAACACGTATCTGAAATATGAAGATCAATCTTCTATCACCCAATAAACATAATAGATCTAGAACATAGGCATTGTGGAATCCATCTCGTTCTTGGGATTATATTTTGTCCTTGAGTCAACTCACCCAGACTTGTTCCCAGAAGGATCTATAACACTTTAAAGTTCAACAAGAGGGGTCAGACAGATACAATGCCACTGTAACAGCAAATCTTTATAGTTATAAATTATAATACATAAATGCAATTTTATGTCTATAGAGGAAATATTGTCAACACATCAAGAAAAAAATCATCTCAAAATAAAATTTAATTTTAGCTCCATGTATTTTGTGGGGTAATCAAATATATACTGGCATTATGATAATATCTCTGTTTTAAGTAAACATAATACAAATCTCAGGCATTTTTTTTAACTGGAGCCAAAATATATGCCTTTATAATAGAACTGCTCATTACTGCTCACCATTTGTTCACTATTGCATTTTAAAATCTCAGAAGTCTTAATTATGAAGATGACTTTACACAATTTCCAAACATAGATTTTGGGGTAAAAATAATGGCAGGGGAAGGATTTTTAAAATAAAATTTTATTTTCTTCAAAAATATGCAACCATATCATTTTTTCAAGGACATATATGCATAATATTTAGAAATGATATATCAAAGAAAAAACATTTTGGTCACTCATCATTGAGAAAGTCTATTACCAAAAAACTTTTCATCTTTTACATCTCTTTAAAGATCATCTATCAAGATAAAAGTCTTTGTAGCAAAGACCTGATAATTATTAAGTAATATATTTTTATTATGTCTGACTAACTATATGAGATACTTTAAAATGTGTTAATCCATTTCTTCCCTTTTACTTAAATTAAAGCACTTACAAGTTTTCAATGATGCATTTTTAATGTGTCATCTCAGGTGTCAGGTTTAACTACACCCTGCAGACTTACAGAGTTGAGTGTTCTCTAGTTTAAATTAATGATATCTTTGCCAAAAGTCTTATTAAAAGTGCTTTATTAAACAAATGGATAGTGTTTTATAGTCCATTAAAATTATACTGATTATAATAAAATCTTTATATAAAGATTTATTACTTAAAATGATACAAATTGTCACATAACAGAAGATATAGTAATGAGACATCTTCACAACAGTATTTATATATATGTTGTTTTTTCCTAAAGAAAACAATTCTAAACTCTTATTGTTGTGGATATAAATTACATCATGTATATTTTTACATTATCACCATAATATTTCTCATATAAGTGAAGTAATGTGTTGAAAGCACATTTATCATTGTCTCATCATAACCCATTGACAAAATCATTCTTCTAGTTTAACACCACTCAACACACAATATATAAAATTATGACTCTGTACTGTCTGATAGAGCTAATTGTTTCATTTTTTCCATTTTTGGTTTGGCCTTAAAAAATTTATTCACAAAATACCTACAAATCTTTCCTTTGGAGCTCATATGATGAAATATTTAAACTTAGAATACACTATCAATGATAAGCTTCTTCTAAAGAATAAAATAGTGTAATAACTCAAAACAAAACATTACCATTTCTCTGCCAAAATAGATTTTGTCACATAAGTGCCACTCTTTGGCCTGGATAATTATGCAGTTGTCCACATTTAGGGAGACATTGATTTTTTTCTTCTTAAAATAACATTGGTCTATTTTAGCTGAGTCTAGAGGAGAATTTAGAATGTGCATGGCAGAAAACTTGAGGAAGATCAGAGTGAATGTTTTAAGGGATGTTACCATTCTCAGAAAAGCATACATGGAATTTTTAACTATTTCCTGATTTGCATGCCATTCAAATATAGCACAAATTTTATATATTTTTGTTCTTCAGAGGTAGGTACAGGTGCATTTTTTCCTACTTGTTGTTAGGTGATAACACATTTACCCTAAATAATATAGATGTTGGTCCTGAACACATCCCTGTCCTCAAGATGGCTGGCTATTTCATCGATTTCAATAGTAAATACAACCCCAAAGTATGGGAATGCCACAAATAATATTTCCATTGAAAAAATCTCTTATTGGCCAAAGAATAGTAACCAAAATATGAAAAATATCTCATCACACAAAGTCAAGTGATGAAAATGATGAGCAGATATTTAGGCAACAGGAAATTCCATGAGTTGATTCATCTAGTATGGAGGGAAATTAGGATATCAACATTAGTATCAATTTAGCTTCTTCCCCTTGGTAGTTATATTATTTCTGAAAGAAACCATGTGAAGGAAGAAAAACTCCATACTGTAGAGAATCTCAAACAACACTGTCTGGCTATACTTAAGGTCTTTGCTACAAAAGTTTTGATTCTCAGATTTTATATTCACCATTGGTGTTCAGAGACAGGCTGCATGTCAAAGCACAGCTAGAAAATGTAGGAGACTTCATTCCTGTAAATTAAGATTCCAAGGAAGAAAATGATTTGTGCTTACATAATAAGTTCAGCTTTGACTTTGGGCAGTTATATAATGCATATAACAATTAAAAATACAAATGCAGTGTAAATATATTCTTTCCAAAACTGAAAGAGGAAAAAATCCTTAGTAAGACAAGGGTACTTAATGGGAAGATTGAAATAACCAGAAAAGAGAATAATTTCCACAAAACAGTAACACTTTGTAAAAACAGTCTATTCACTCATCAGTAAGTTTCCCAGGAAGCAAGGTATTGATTGGAGTTTTAAATTAACACTATGCTCTTGTAACAGTAATATGGATGAATATGGCAAATGTTTTAGGGAATAATGAACTTTTGAATGAATTAGCAGGTCTTCATTATGTTCTCAAAGTAAAAAAAAAATGAGTGAAATAATTTTAATTCACTCAGCATTCAATATCCTCATTAAATTTTACCAAATTGAAAATCCTTTAGACTAAACCTCAAAGTAATATTAACACATGTACTAAATATAATTTGCCAATTCTCAAAAGACTGCTGAGTACAGGAAAGGATTCTGTTATCTTAGACTCAAGGAAAATATGTGGATTTATTTTTAGTTACTTTTTCATTACTATTAAATTTAAGCCTGCAGCCATATCACTGTGGTATCTGATTCCATCAGATCTCAAAAGCTAGGCAAGGTCGGACCTGGTTAGTACTTGGATGGGAGACCATCTGGGAACACCAGACACTGGAGGAGTGGGAGAAGAACCTGGCAACCCACTCCCAAAAAGCAATCAGCCATTGAAAACCCTAGGAATAGGAGAGAAGCACTAACAATAGTGTTTTGCCTATTGTACGTAGGGTAGCTATGAGTCAGATACCCACTCAATGGCACCTAACAACAACAACAACAACATTAAATTTAAAAATAAATGTATTTTCCAAGACAATCTCTCTCTCTCTCTCTCTCTCTTTCTCTGTGTGTGTCTCTCTCTCTGTGTCTCTGTCTCTGTCTCTGTCTCTCTCTCTCTGTCTCTGTCTCTCTCTCTCTCTCTCTCTCTCTCTCTCTCTTTCTTTCTTTCTGTTTTTTGAGACAGAGTCTCCTCATGCAGCCCAGGCTGGCTTCAAATTCACCATAGTCCTGCTTTTGCCTCACAAGTGCTAAGATTACTGGTGGATGTCACCATGCCTGGCTAAAAGGAATACTTCTATTCTTCCTTTTATATGACAATAAGATGGATCACTTCCATTAATTCATACTAAATATTATGTAATATCCTATTTCAGCATTGCATGTTAAATTCATCTGAAAGAGGGAATATTGCTACACTATTAATGGATTGTTATGTTTTTACACAAATATGTCATAATAAAGAATAAGGAAAGTCAAATTACATACATTTTAAAATTCATATACCTCATATAATATTAATTTTAAAATGCAATTACAAAGAAGAAAGAGTAATACAAATATGAACAGTGCAAACATATGTTTACCATTCTTGAAACTATTTTGTTCAGTAAAAAGCACAATAAATGCTCAGAAATATTCACCAACTTTCTTCAATAAGTGTTTTTGGAGCCCTGATCTTTTTATGAGTTGCCTTTTGGTCATTAATGCTGTGAGAATTGAAGAGGAACTGTACATAGGAAATACTTGTTAAAACAGATTAAGGCATTGCCACAAATACTAAAAAAAAGTTTTAATATAAGTATCTTCTTAATTAACAATAAAATAAAAATGACAAAATTAAATAAAAATCTAAGTAATGGCATGGTTCAATCAGAATGGAAGAAAAAATAATGTCATGTTCCAGGGTCTAAAAAAAAGTCACTATTAAAAAAAATACTGACTTTTTGAGTAGAAATTTAAGGTAATACAATTTTCACAAATGAAATCCATTTGTTTCAATGTACAGTCATAGAAAAATTCAGTTTTACTTTTGGTATATATGTCCAAGAGTGATACCACCTCTGAATAAACTAAAAGCTTAGTTTATAGCTTATATATCTATAAGTTATAAGAAAAGCCTGGGCTTATTACAATACAGGACTATATATAAACTACTTGCTCTCTTAAGATCCATTTATTTCCTGAAGTTAGAAGAGGTACTGAGGGAGAATTGTTCTCCTTACACTCTCCAAAGTTAAAATGATATAGGGATCTTTGAGTTTAGAAAAGCTCATAATCAATTTTCTGTGAGAAAAAAAATACAGTAAGTTTCATGGATATTTCTTCTGTCTAGAGTTGTCTCTGCCCTAGCATCCTTTTATTCCAAGAGTAGAGTGATTTTCTAGACCCTGTTGTGTACATAATAGAGACCAGATGATGAGAATGAAGTTGAGAAGTGACCAGAGATTAGCAAGAAGATGAGTTAGATGCTCTGGATCAGTGTGATTTCAATTTATTTAGAAAGCACTGGATGATCTGCTTAAAGTTCATGGAGAAAAATAAATAATTGAATAGTGATGAAACTCATAGTAGTATAGCTTGAGGAGGTATGAGAGGGATTTGGGAAAGCAGCTGAGTCTTCTCAGCAAGAAAAGCTGAAAGATCACATGCTAAGAATTACCTTACTTGATCTTTTCCAACTCTTCCTCATTAGCATTGTCTGCAAATGAAATAAAGCATTTCATTATCTTTTCACTCCAGTGCAGAATAGGGCAGCCATTATTTTCTAGAGGAAACATAATACCTATTAGCCTTCAAATGGCAAACTGCTTTCAGCAACAACTACACAAGACAAAAGTTGTTTTTCACACACACATAGCTAAAGAAGCACCTTTAACATTCAAGCAGTCTTTCTGGTGAGAGTTCATTTGTTTTGTTCTTTATGTGAAGAAATGGGACAGTATATTTTAAATTGAATGGAAAACCTGAAATACTTTAATTATTGACTGAAAAAAAACATTGAACTTCATGCTTCATAATTGTTCCTCTTGGTGGGGAGTGTGCACTTGACTTTACCAGGTATATAATAATTTTTCCCTTCGAACACATTTAAAGTATGGTGCTTTGATAGCATTTCATAATTGTCTCTGCTTCTAGTTAATCTAACTATATTAGGGTCTACAGATGTGGGTCTACAAATGCTTTCATTTGAGAAAAATGCTATTAGTGCATCTTCTTGCTAAATCTTTAGTAATAATACACCCTTCAAGCTATTTTGTTTATGGTATAGTAAAAGGTATTTATAGCCAAATGTGTTAAACTTCTGGAGATTTATGACAAATACCTAAGATCATGGTCTCTTGCATAAAGTAAGTCATAAAGTCATAAAAATATATTTTTAATTATTTTTTTGTGGTACTGGGAGTTGAACCCAGGGCCTCGAGCTTTCATGCTTTGCAAGTGCTATACCAGTGAGCTGCACCCCCAGCCCACTTTTTTTTACTTTTTTGAGACAAGGTCTTGCTAGATTATGCAGACTGCCTCTGGTCTTGAACTTTTGATCCTCCTGCTTCTATCTCCCAAGCGACTGGGATTACAGGTGTGCTCCACCATGCACAGCTGCTTAAAGATATTTAACAAAAAATTCTTCTCTTTATTGTTAAACTTATTAGCCTTCCTGTTTAACTTCTTTACCCTGCCTTAGTTTTACCTTTATCTTTAAGGCAGATGAAGTGGAGAATAGGAAATATTTAGGGCTCAGAATAGAGCCTATAGAAATGCTAGCCATATTTATATAACAAAGAAGTGTACTGGTGCCTTTAAGAACTCTATCTTCTTCAGCAGAATTTATTATAAAGAAGGATCATTTCAAAAATTACTTATTGATTACAAAATACAAAAAGGGAAAGATTTTAATAGACTAAGGCAAACATTGACCTGAACCAAAAGAGTAGAATTGTATTGAGGTTCTAGGGTAGGAAATAAGACAATCATAAAATCTTCAAAGATAATGATACATTCCTTTTTTCTACAGATAGTGGTTTAATTGGGTATATTTTTAATACCTATACTATGTGTTAACTACCTACCTACACTTGGAAGAATAATAGATTTCCTAATTATAATAAATCTCCCTTCCCTTTTTTTAAAGTGGAGCCACAAACTACAAGGCACTGTTATCAAATACTACCATATTATATTTTCTAAGTACTAAGGTCCAATTCATTTTGAAGCAAAAAATCCCACCATTGGGTCACAGAGATGGACATCTGTTGGACATGTAATAGACATTTGTTGCTGATGTTAAATCAGTCATCATCATCATCATCATCTTCACCTAAAACACCTTTACTTCCTTCATCATCACCAAAGGGTAACAGTGCCATATTAATACAACTGTCCAACTAGGAGTCAGATAATAAATGTTCAGCTTCCTTAGAACATGGAGCCACAATGGACAGAACATGGTAATTCTAGAGACAATGTTTTGAGTCAAATCAAGTAAGAAAAATAAAAGTAAATGAGTAAAAAAGTAAAATCTCTTAACTCATGGCCATTTGTCATAACCATTTAGCATATAAAAATCTCATAAAATTCCTTTCTATGAGAAATACTGTGCTATGAAAAAGCAGCCTAATACATTAGGAAGAGTGGAATCTCATGGCAATGCTTGAAAACATTACAAGGAGTCAAGATGGCTGGCCAAAGCCATTGAGTTAGAAGCAATGCATATAATTAGCCTTCCATATATAAGTTAAGCCTGCAACCCTGGCATCCGATCCTGTAAGATCTCTGAAGCTAAGCAGGGTTGAGCGTGCTTAGTACGTGGATGGGAGACCTCCTCAGAACACCAGGTACCGCAGACTTGGGAGAAAGACCCAGCAACCCACTTCCAAAATCAATCAGCCATTGAAAATCCTGTGAATAACAGAGAAGCACAACAATAGTGTTTCATCTGTTGTACATAGGGTTACTATAAGTCAGATACAGACCCGATGGCACCTAACAACATATAAGTCAATATATGTGTTGTTGTTAGGTGCCAGCAAGTCGTGTCCAACTCATAGTGACCCTCATAGGATTTTCAATGGCTGTTTTGGGATTGTCTCAGGATTGGATGGCCATGCCCTTTTCCCATTTTTGTGGTGCTGGGAATCGAACCCAAGACCTCAGAGACTGCAGAGTGGTGCTCTACCAACTGAGCTAAATCTCAGCCCCTATAGGTCTGGTATTTTTACTGTATTTCAAAATTGGATACATAGCTTTATTTTTTAGATTGGGAAACTGGTATAAGCAAAACTTCAGTGATTTCCCTAAGTATAAATATGGAAGACTTGTCAGTTATGATGACAAATTCATTATTTTTCTGATTCAGTACTGAAAGCTCTAATATTGGATATGGTGATTTTCAAAATGGCCCCAAAATTTACAACAAACTTTCTGCTTCTTTAGCCAAACCTACTAGCTAAGCAATGGGTTTAATATCACACACCCATGTTCCTTTTTCTTTTTAGGTAATTGAGTTAAGAGAGACTCAATAAAACCAAAAATAGTAGAAAAATTAAAAAGCAAATGAATTTAATAGGTGTACTGCCAGTACGGTTACCTTTACTATCTGTGAGCTCTGTTTAAAAAGAAAGATTGTTTGGGAATGTTAAAGATAGGAGATGAAGCAAATTCCGGAAAAATAAGATTTAATCTGTGCTCTATGATCTTACCTTCAGCTGAGAAACATATGAATTAGATTTTGAAGTGTTAGTATCTAATATTATTATAGCACAATTCAAATTCTTCATTAGCAATTTATCTTCCTTGAAGCCAATGGAAAGAACAAGTAATGTAAAAATATAGCCAGAGATAGAGTGATGCAAGTGATTGTTTTTTGAGATTCCAAATGGCAATCCATCTTTTACTTTCATCTTTTATTGAAATGATGTATTAGGAGTTTATATTGCTAATATATGTACAAAAATCACAGAATGATTAGTACATACATCTTGTTGTTGTTGTTGTTAGGTGCCATCAAGTCGTGTCCTACTCATAGCGACCCTCATAGGGTTTTCAATGGTAGATTGTTTCGGGATTGCCTTGGGAGTGGGTTGCCACGTCCTTCTCCCATTTTTGCAGTGCTGGGAATTGAACTCGGGGCCTCAGAGACTGCAGAGTGGCACTCTACCAATTTAGCTAAATCCCAGCCCCTAAATACATCTTATAAAACATATATTCAACTTTTGTAGGTGAATATTTCTTTAAACTTTGGCTGTATAATAATGCTGAAAAATATCAAAATTAAGCCAAAGTAAAAATGTCTTAAAATATATTAAAAGCCAAATAGGATCAATTCATATGCTTCTTTGGAGTTTCCATTTTTAAGCCTTAGCCAAGCAATTTGTAGGTCAAGATTATCTAAGAGAGTGTGTAACACAAATTAACTCACTTTTATTTCACAAATTCTCCAATGAAGAAAACTGTGGATTGAACTCTGCTAGAAAAAGAGCCAGAAAGAACTCAAACACACTATCAGATGAAAATACCATATATAGGACACACATATATGCACTACAAACTTTTTCAAGTTCAGAAACAAGACATGCAATCAAAACAGAAATGATAGTTGTGTCATGCAAATACATCATCATGCTACCCATGAAAATTTTGGGTTCCATAATACTGGATATATATATATATATATATATATATATATATATATATCATCTGTTCACATCTGGGATTGTTTTTTAAAAAAGACTTAATCATGAAGTCAATGGAGAAAATTTTGAGATTGGCGACTCTGAAATACATTTACTATTACTCATTCTATATTTCTTAAATTGCTGTAATTAGACACAGCATGCTTTAGAGGATTTACTAGATTCAGTAGGCTGACAGATTTTTCAACTTATCCTTGAGTTTTGCTGATTTTCAGAGGTGGTAATCCACACAAGGAGAAATCATTTCAACTGCATTATTCATGAAATGTATTGTCAGTATTTAACAGTGCATAAAAAATTTGCAAGATAACTGATTTAGAAATCTTAGCACTTTATAATACTAAGCACTATGTGTTTCTGGTTTTTCTCTCCCTATTTTGATTGTACTTTCTTTATGTTAATGTTCTATTTCCTAATTGATTGTTAGGATTTATCTGTTAAAGGTTCTTGAAACTCATCTCTTCCCTTCTCTATTTTAATACATGTAAAACATTTAGCAAAGTTTTATAAATACAGCGATAAAAATAAACATACAGATTTCTTTATGACATTTCTATACATACATATCATTGCATATTGCTATGTTCACCTCCCGGTATTCTCTCTTCTCCTCCATTGATCTTCCTTCTCATTAATGGTGCTTCCGCTTGCATGTTTTGTGTATGTGTGTGTGTGTGTGTGTGTGTGTGTGTGTGTGTGTGTGTGTGTTTGTGTGTGTGTGTGTATACCCATTAAGTTGTATACTACCTAAAATAAATTATTCCTAAAAAAATACTTACATTAAAAAAAAGAGGTGGAGGTATGCTTCAGTGTCAGGACACTTGCCTACCATGTGCAAGGCCCTAGGTTCAACTCCTAGTACTAAAAAAGACCCCTATAACTCAACTACATTAATGGATATAAAATATAAGTAAATGTAAATTGCAATATCATCAAAAACAATGTATTTTTTTACTGCATCTCAAAAACCTAAAATAAATTATTTCTGAATTAACAATTAAAGAGATCAGAACTTTCCTTATAATATTGCTGTGTGAGGCTTAATGCAAAATAATCCTCTATTCCCTCATTATGTATCATTCATATTCAATGTGACTGTGGAGCATTTTGTAACTTATTATTGGTTTGTTGAATTTTGAATTTGAATTTCTTTCTTAAACAAAATTTGTTCCTTAATAATTTGCAAAAGTTCAGCATGGCATTTTTTCTAAAGCAGTATGCTCTATATTTAAGGCATGTTGTTTTAGTTGTTTGGCACTGAGTCATAGCAACTCTATGTACAACAGAGTGAAACATTCCCCAACACTATGCCATGCCTGGCACTATTGTCAGTGCTTCTCTGCTATTCATAGGGTTTTCGATGGCTGATTGTTTCAGGACTGGGATGCCGGGTCCTTCTCCCAAGCCTATAGCACCTAGTATTCCCAGGTGGTCTCCTAACCAAGGGCTAACCAGGCTAACCCTGCTTAGCTTCTGAGGCTGACCAGACTAGACACCAGGGTGGTATGGCTGTGGATAAATAAGGCATGGGAAAATTTAGTTTGAAGATATATTATATCTCTGATTGGTTTTAACAAGAAATTCAAATGTATCCTAGAAAAATACATTTAGCTTACATATATCTACATGTTACAAAATGAAGAAAATACTGTGACATGTTTATTGATCATTGTCATCATTAGAAGTCCTTGAAAAGAGTAGTATAGCTTGATTTGAAGCAGATTATACTAATTTTATGGGAGAAGGGCCTGGCAATCCACTCCCAAGGCAATCCCGAAACAGCCATTGAAAAACCTGTGAGGGTCGCTATGAGTCGGATACCGACTCAATGGCACCTAACAACAACAACATACTAATTTTAAGAGCTTAAAAAGGAAATTAAATTATTATTTAATCATGACTTAATGTTAGTTTTGACATCCTCAGGGACTTGAATATTGAAGTAAGAATAAAAACAATCATAAAATACCTTCACCTGGTCCTTTGAGGCATCCCTTAAAATTTTTGTAGAGAGATATCTATAACATGTCTAACAATCACTAGGTATAGAAAGCTAGATTAGGTTTTGAGAGAAGAATCATAAGATTTCATATATGATATATGCAATGTTTTATATAATATGTAATACATTACATCACATATATATCCCCCTTCCCCAAGATATTATGTAGAATAGAGGTTAAGTGAAGTAGAAGCACATTTTAGGCAGGACAGTTGACACTGAAGATAGTTTGGATTTGAGAGAATGTGAGCTGTGAAGGAGTTTGTGTAGTTGGAACAAAAGTTCCAAGTGAGAGAACATATATTGCTTGTTGGAGAGCTCTAAAATTCTTCACCAGGAGTTTCCATTCTATTAGAGAAATTGCTACCGATCACTGAATAGAGGAAAAATGAAAAGGAGCACAATGCTTAATAGATAAGCAATAACTTCTTTTATTTTTTTGCCACATAAAATGTATATATATATACGTACCATCAGATGTTACTATACCTGATACACTGTTTATTGTTAAATCAGTGTAAGCATATCTAGCTCCTCAATCATTTATCATTTATCTTGGTGAAGCAATTCAAAATCTTCTAGTTCATTTCAAATATGTAGTATTTTATCATTATCTATAGTCACCCTAACATTATCTACGTTGTTGTTGTTCTTGTTGTTAGGTGCCGTCGAGTCGGTATCCGACTCATAGCGACCCTCATAGGGTTTTCAATGGCTGAGTGCTTCGGGATTTCCTTGGGAGTGGATTGCCAGGTCCTTCTCCCATTTTTGCGGTGCTGGGAATTGAACTCAGGGCCTCAGTGACTGCAGCGTAGCGCTCTACCCGCTGAGCTAAATCCTAGCCCAACATTATCTATAGTCGCTATATATTGTCAGTCTATTGCACAGCAGAAGTACTTGTGCCTGTCTAAGTGCAATTTAATACCTATTGGCCAACCTTTCTCTATTCCTCTCTTCCCTTGTACTGTCCTTTGTCTCAGGTAACCACCATTCTACTCTCAACTTCTAGATAGAAACATCTTTAGATCCTATGTATGAGAGAGATCATGTAGTTCTTGTCTTTTGTGCCTGGCTTATTTTAGTTAACACAGTTCCCTCTAGTTACATCCATATTATTGCAAACGACAGGACTTTATCCTTTTTATGCTTAAATAGTATTCTGTTGTTGTTGTTGTTGTTGTTGTTGTTAGGTGCTGTAGAGTCGTGTTCAACTCATAGCGACCCTCATAGGGTTTTTAATGGAAGATTGTTTCGGGATTGCCTTGGGAGTGGGTTGCCAGATCCTTCTCCCATTTTTGCGGTGCTGGGAATTGAACTCAGGACCTCAGAGACTGCAGAGCAGCAGTCTACCAACTGAGCTAAATCCCAGCCCGCTATTCTGTTGTAGTGTATTTTTAAAATAGATGCCTCCTATGGTCCTTTTTCAGAGTTTCAAAGTTTAACAATTGGTGGTGGTAAATATAACTATATTTAGAGACCTTAAAAAAGTAGTGATAGAACAACTATTTAGACCAAATAAAAAAGGAAAATTCATATGTATTTGCTGGCATTTTCATAATGTAAAGAATATACTTGGAAGCCCAGCTTTAAATCTAGAGTAGCCAGGACGTCAGATCCTAGCAGAATTTCCTAGGGAGGATTTTTTAACCTTCCTCACCTCCCACCAGCTTGCTTCTCTACAGCCAAGCCCATGCCTGGGTCATTGATCACACCCATGAGGATGTGCCTGGATAGCCGTACTGTTCAGTCTTGTCTCTGCCGCTTCAGATGTCACTGAGGTCAGGATGGGAAGTGGTAGGAAGTGCCCAGCCAGAGGCTGACCCTAGTGCAGACTGCAGCCATTGCTGAGCCCTGGATGAAGCACCTGCTTCTCTGAGGAAGGAAAAGAACCAGGGGAGAGTCATCAAGAGGATGAGATGGAAGAAGACACCACTTCCCAGTTTGTGCAGAAGAACGAATATAGTGCTACCTGAGACTCTGAAAGAGGAGGGAACAAAGAAAGCAGTGAATGAAAAAATACCTGGCCGTAAAGGAATTATTCCAAAAAATCAGGGGTAAGCTGGGCATGGTGGTGCACATTGTATTCTGAGCAGGAGGCTCATGGGTTTGATGCTAGCCTGGGTTATATACAGAGATCTTGTCTAAAGAGAAACCAAAATGAAACAGAAACACCACCAACACCAGCAATAAAAATAAAACAAAACTGTCAAAAGTAGTCAACCGGATCTGAGTTAAGGAAATCGCATTAGGATTTTAGGAGGAAATCTTTTCTTTTTCTTTCTATCTTTCTTTCTTTCTTTCTTTCTTTCTTTCTTTTCTTTTTTTTTTTTTTTTTGGTGGTACTGAGGGTTGAATCCAGGGCCTCACGCTTGCATGCTTTGCAAGTGCTGGACCACTGAGCTACGCCCTCAGTGCTCTCTCTCTCTCTCTCTCTCTCTCTCTCTTTCTCTCTCTCTCTCTCCTTTTTTTTTTTCTTTACTTTGTGAGACATGGTCCTGCTAAGTTACTCAGACTGCCTCTGGTCTCAAACTTGCAATCCTAGGAGGAAATCTTTATGTAAAGGTGAATGTGACTGGAGAGACATAGTGAGGAGAAAATAAAATGAAGAAAGGAAAGAAAGGGAAAATCAGATTTTTGATATATAACCATTTTGTGCAACCCATCTGTTTCCTTCTATATTTATGTTTGAAAAATCATTGATAATCAGCTTCTAGGTGCTATAACATTCCATATTTTTTTATAATTAGAAATATATCATGCCTAAAATATATGTTTGAGTACAGCCATAGAGATTGAGTACAGCCATAGAGATTGAAGGATGTTTGCAAGGACTATTGAAGAAAAAATAATGATGAGAACTACCTTGCCTGTACTGACATACATTTCTATGTAATTTAGAACAACTCAGTAGCTTCATTGTAAGGTCTCTTTATACTAAATCCCTCAAACCCTTAGATGAGTGTTGGAATATTTAATAAAGATCCCTTTAATGTAAAAATTCAGCAGACTATTCATCATCAAATTACCAAAATAACTATAACAGCTGCCATGTCATTCCCATTCTCCAGTAATATTGCAAGTTTGGATGGTCTGGAGACACATAGGACCTCAGGCACTTAGCTATTTTCATTTATGAAGTGTTGTCCTTCATTAAAAGTGTTATTCATTAAAATAACAAAGAACTCTAACACAGGAATATTCTATCACCAAGTTTTGTTGATTTTTACCACCTACAGGTAAATTTGCCAATTTCTCTCCATGTCTACCTCTGACCGTTCTGATCCAAACCTCCATCATCTTCCGCTTGGACTTTTGCAATAGCCTCCTAATTGGTCTCCAAACATCCCTTCCCACCCTTTCAATCTATTTTTTACAGTGTGCATACAGAGATATTTCCATTAGGCAAATATGATTATGTCACTTCTTGTTTGCATACTTTTCAATGACCCTCATATCTCTTTGGGAAAAGATCACAAATATTAACTTGGACAATAGGCCTTCCACAGTCTGGGCATCTCCCTTCTACTCCTGTGTACCATGTATAGTGTACCATGCACCATGATCATCACCCTCACTCTCTTTGCTTTTATCTTTTCTAAGCTCTAGGACCTTTTCAATTCTTGGAGTGAAGTATGGTTCTTCTAGACACATGGCCTTTGCATGTATTATTTCTTCTGTTTGAAATACTTATTTTTTTTTTTAGCTCACATTCATACTTTATACCCCAGTTCCTATTTGACTTTCTTAGAGAATCCCTGTCCACCTGACTAGGATAAATTTTCCTATTTGCTCCTTCAGAAACATGTACCTCTCATGGCTTTCACAAATTTGTCATTTTACATGTCTCAGTGATTATCTGATTCCTGAGTTCTCCACTGGATATAAGTTCTAATGTATCCTAAATAGCCAGCACAGGGACTGGCTTGTAGTAAGCTCCTGGTGAATACCTGTTGTTGTTGTTAGGTGCCATTGAGTCAGTGTCCAACTCATAGAGACCCTATGTACAACAGGTGAAACACTATCATCAGTGCTTCTCTGCTATTCATAAGGTTTTCAATGGCAGATTGTTTTTAGGGAGTGGGTTGCTGGTTCCTTCTCCCAAGCCTGCAGCATCTAGTGTTCCTACGGCATCTAGTGTTCCCATCCAAGTACTAACCAGGTCCAACCCTGTTTAGCTTCCAAGATCTGATGGGAGTGGAGGCCACAGTGGAACTGCTGTAGACTGGTGAATACTTGTTGTTGTTGTTGTTAGGTGCCATCGAGTCGAGTCCGACTCATAGCGACCATACGTACAGCAGATCGAAACACTTGCCCATTCTGCGCCAGGCAAAGGATCTTATTTATGTTTAAGCCCATTGTGGCAGACACTGTATCAATCCATCTGGTGGAAGGTTTTCCTCTTTTGCATTGACCTGCCACTCTTCCAAACATGATGTCCTTCTCCAGGGATTGTTCTTTGCTGACTACATGTCCGAAATATGTAAGATGCAATTTGGCCATTCTTGCTTCCAAGGAGCACTCTGGTTGTACTTCTTCTTGGACAGATTTATTGGTTCTTTTGGCAGTCCATGGTATATTCAATAGACATCTCTAGCACCACAATTCAAAAGCATCAATTCTTTTTCTGTCTCTCTTGTTCAATGTCCAGCTTTCACAACCACATGATGCCACTGAAAATACCATGGCATGAGTCAGACGCACTTTCGTCTTCGATGTGACATCTTTGCTTTTCAATACTCTAAAGAGATCTTTTGCCACAGCTTTTCCTAGAGAAATGCATCTTTTGATTTCTTGACTGCTGCTTCTGCGGATGTTGATTATAGAGCCAAGCAAAGCAAAATCTTGGACAACCTCAATCTTTTCTCCATTGATTGTGAAGTTGCGTGCTGACCCAGTAGTAAGGATTTTTGTTTTGTTGATGTTTGGTCGTAACCCATATTGAAGTCTATGATCTTTGATCTTCATCAGTAAATGTTTTAAATCCTCTTCACTTTCAGCAAGCAGAGTGGTGTCATCTGCATAACGCAGGTTGTTAATGAGTCTTCCTCCAATCTTGATGCCACATTCTTCCTCATAAAGTCCAGCTTCTCGGATTATTTGCTCAGCATATAAATTGAAGAGATAGGGTGAAAGTATACAGCCTGGATGCACACCTTTCTCAACTTTAAACCACTCAGTGTTTCCTTGTTCTATTCAAACAACTGCCTCCTGGTTCATGTACAGATTTCTCATGAGCACAATTAGGTGTTATGGTATTCCCATTTTCTGAAGTGGTATCCATAATTTGTTGTGATCCACACAATCAAATGCTTTTGCATAGTCAATAAAACATAGATAGACATCTTTCTGATATTCTCTGCTTTCAGCTAATATCCACCTGACATCAGCAATGATGTCCCTAGTTCCCTGCCCTCTTCTGAATCCTGCTTGATTTTCCGGTAATTCCCTGTCTATATACTGCTGCACTTGCTTCTGAATGATTTTTAGTAGAATTTTGCTGGTGTGTGATATTAATGGTATTGTCCGATAGTTTGCACATTCAGTTGGATCCCCTTTTTTGGGAATAGGCACAAATATGGATCTCTTCCAGTCAGTTGGCCAAGTAGCTATTTTCCAAATCTGTTGGCATAAACATGTTAACACCTCCAGTGCTGCATCTGTTTGTTGAAACATCTCTACTGGTATCCCATCAATTCCTGGAGCCTTGTGTTTCACCAGTTCTTTCAAGGCAGCTTCCACTTCGTCCTTCAACACCATTGGTTCCTCTTCATATGCAGCCTCTTGGAATGGTTGGTCATCTACCAAGTCTTTCTTGTATAATGACTCTGTGTATTCTTCCCATCTTCTTTTGATGTTTCCTGCATCATTTAATATTTTCCCTGTAGAATCTTTCACTACTGCCACTCGAGGCTTGAATTTTTTCTTCACTTCCTTAAGCTTGAGAAACACAGAGTGTGTTCTTCCCTTTTGGTTTTCTGCCTCCAGCTCCTTGCATATATTATTATAATATTTGTTTTTAGTATTAATATTATTATTTTTTTGTGGTACTGGGGGTTGAACCCAGGGCCTCACGCTTGCATGCTTTACAAGTGCTGGACCACTGAGCTGCACCCTCAGCTCATTTTTTTACTTTTTGAGACAGGGTCTCACTAAGTTACACAGAGTGCCTCTGCTCTGGAACTTGCAATCTTCCTGCCTCTGCCTCCTGAGCCGCTGGGATTACAGGTGTGCGCCACCATGCCCGGCAATATTAGTATTATTTAATAAAACACAAAAATGAATATTTATAATTTATCCCCAGGTATGGATTAGCCAGCTAGGTTTTACTTCCTGGTTTGTGCTAGATGCAATACTATCTTTTGAATTGGTGACTTCTATTTATTGTTGTTGTTAGGTGCCCTCGAGTAGTGTCTGACTCATAGCGACCCTCATAGGGTTTTCAATGGCAGATTGTTTTCGGGACTGCTTTGGGAGTGGGTTGCCATATCCTTTCTATGGGGGGACTTCTATAATGATTTCTAAATATTCTCTGTGAAAATATTTCCTCCCCTACCCTTCTATCTGCACTAGTGTACATGTGCATACATACCTACCTAATTTCACAATGCTAAGTAATTTCTCATAGTAGATAGTATTCAGTAATAGTTGTTGGAAAAGAAAATTTTCTTCCTCAATGAATAAAGTATAGATACATAAGCTATATTTAGCAAATATTACATGTTTGTGTACTCATTGTGCAATTTTTAAAAAGGATAGAATAATATTTCTTGAAGGGTGACATTTTCAGTAAGTTTATAATACTTCCAAATTTGAAGTCAGAATTCATTATTTTTATCTACAATCTTAAAGTGTTGATAATATCTTTTTAGCAGAAAATATATACCGACTTTAATCACACATTATTTTAAGATAGCAATGCACATATTGCTGAATTAGAGTGAACTTACCTTCAAATTATACCTACTACAAAAATGTGGTACAATCAGACCCAGAGTGGTTCCTAGGTACATGAATGTACTTTGAGTCTAATAAATAATCTCTGGTAAATTGTGGCAGAAAGTGCACTGGTAAGCATACTGATGTAGGTCCGACCTGATTTTTTTTTGTATCACTTCAATGGTATGAGAATAATTGGCTCTTTTGTACTACTTGTTAGTTTCTCATAGCAGCATGATGTGCAAGAAGTACAAACAGCTAGTGCTGAAAGATGAGTAGTATCAATATGGAAGCCCATCAAAAAGATAAAGAGTACTCAGTCACTTATTATTCAGTAAACAAACACCAGAAAGCAGAAACTCTGTTATAATTTGACCTCATTTTCTTTGCTATAGTACACCTGACAAGACAGTCAAAATGGTACAGTCTTGGACACCCTCAATGTGGAATTCTAAAAACTCAATTCACCAATAAATGTATTTCCTGAATGAATATTAATATTTACCTGTTATATAATATATCTGAAACTGAGGAAAAATTATCTTAAAGACATGCAAATCTGTTTCTTATTTACAACAAGAGGTTCTGATCTGGAGGGTGGAACAGGAAATTTGAGTTGAAAAGCCAGAATAAGCATGGACTCGTGATGCCCAGGGTACTCACAGAAACAAAGAACAGCCCATATTTTCATATGCAGCTTCACTTTATTCTCTCTGGGTCCAAAGAATGCTCACAACATTTGAACAGTGAGAGCAAAAAGTGCTCCTACTAGGCTGTGGGAGAACTTACCACATCTCTGGGTTCTCTTTCTTTAGGGGTAAGGATGACTGAGAGCAAAATGATTCCAAGATCATGGTCAGGATAATGGGGATCTTTCAGAGATAAGGTCACATCTGTGGGCCTGTGATATAAAATATTTAGGTTTTGAGTAGTCATTAAATGAATAAGCCAAAAATAATTTTTATCAATAATTTATTATTATAAGAAAAAAAACAATTTTTCCTCTTTTATCTTCTTGGTACATTTTTGTTGTTGGCAAAGTATCACCAGTGTCCTAAATTATCTAGTAAACTGTGAATCAGTGAATATACTTGAATTCACTGGATGTATGTCTACCATTCATGTGGTTCTTGAAGATTGGTGAAAGGGCCAAGAAACTACAACACTATTCAGAAACCTGTTAAGTCCCTTCTCTATGATCTCGAAGGCCATGTAGGGCAGTAACAGCTATTTTCTATAAATCTGACTCCAGTGACTAAATGAAGATCATTTATTGATTTCTACTCAGTTGGTAGAGTGCTGCTCTATGCTTTCTAAGGCCCTGGATTCCATCCCCAGCACCACAAAAATAAATAAATAAATAAATAAAGAAAGAAAGAAAGAAAGAAAGAAAGAAAGAAAGAAAGAAAGAAAGGGAGAAGGATCTGGCAGCCCACTCCTGAAACAATTCCGACAATGAGCCATCGAAAACTCTATGAATAGCAGAGAAGCACTGACACAGTGTCAGTGATGGCACATTGTCAGGGAGTGTTTTATTCTGCTGTACATAGGATCACTATGAGTCAGACCTGACTGGATGACACCTAACAGCAACTGCCACCCTTTTAGTTTTTTAGGAGGTTTTCTTTTTAATCAAAGTAGGCATATGCTTTAAAGTAAACAGATATGGGAGAGAAGAGGAAAATATAAAATATAATTTGCCTTACTACTTTAAAGACATGTTTTTTAAACAACATTATAATTATTTAGAAGAACATATGACATTTAAAATAATGCTTTTAGTTTTGGGCTATTTAAATATATGCCTAGCCAGGCATGGTGGTGCATGTGACTTGTATCCCAGTGACTTGGGAGGCTGAGGCAAGAGGATTATAAATTCAAGGCCAGAGGCAGGTTGGGTAACTTAGTGAGGTCCTGTCCCAAGATAAAGAATAAAAGAGGGGCTGGAGGTGTAGCTAAGAGATAGAGCATTTGCAAAGTATATGTGAGGCCCTGGGTTCAGCCCCCCAATATAACAACAACAAACAAACAAATTAACCTATGCCAAAAGAATTTCTAGATTCTAAAACACAAAGAAATCCATACTTAGAGTTGAGCAATACAGGTTTTAGAATTAGATAAGCATTTCTGAGGGAGAGATTATGAAGAACTCCATACTACACACAATCACTTTTAGAAAATAATGCAAAATACACATTCAAGTAAGAATACACAGGTAACATCTTGCTTGCTTATTTCAATTAATGTTGAACTCATAGAGGTTAGTACCTACAACAAACCTAATTTTCTGTGGAACGTCTAGCACCAAGGAAACTTGCAATTCTGGCAATTAGGGAATGTTCCCTAGTTTGCTCAATCATTCACTTGTTTATGCCATTCACAAAGTGTGTATATTAAATAAGTATTAAAATGCCACGTGCTGTGCTAGTCTCTAGGGAAAAGCCAAACGTCAAAACCAAGATAAGAGCCCTGTCTTCAAAGAGCTAAATTTTTAGTACAGTTGAATTCTAGTATTGGTAAGGTGGCTTGCTGAGAAAAGCTAGTCTAAGTAAAAATTTTCAGTCCTATCTACACATCAGAATCAACTGGGAAGTTTTTAAAAATGCATATTCCTGAACTTCACCCAGAATGAATGTGGTTCTGTACATCAGGGGTGGAGCCTAAAGGTTTATATATTTATAAAGTCCTTGAACGATTTTTCTCATATCATCAGGATTGAAAGCATCAGGTAATTTTCAAGGCTAACATGATACTAGGCAATTTTTCACACGAAACAGCATGTGAATTTATCAACTCAAAAAATGATGATATGAAAAATATGAACCATTTTCTGGTACCAAAGGTTTTAACTGACCCATAAGCAACCCATTATACTAATAATATTTGGGTTATAATAGTTGTGATGAAAAACTATCCAATATTAATTTTGTAACAAAAATCTTTATGGTTTGATGGTAATGACTTGTTCCTTTTATTTTAATAAATACATATTAGTCATTATAGAATATGCATGTGTAAAAATTCATGTCTATGTTTATGTATATATATAATAACATACATATATATGTTCATACACATGTACACACAGGTATATATACATATTTGGGGTTACAATTTGAGTTGGTTCCTTTTT
>VMDO01007962.1:0-87449 GCA_007922755.1 Pedetes capensis
ACACACACACACACACAAGTATATACACATTCAGGATACCTCGATCCAGCAGCCGGAGCAAGCGGAGATACCAGAGATACCACTGGTCCCAGAAGCGGTCAGTCATCCCACCCTGAACTCATCCTTCACAGCCAGTCCCCTGGGCAGTGCCTCATCTCACCACCACCTACTCTAGGAGGCCAGAATCGCTGGATGCTGGGCTCACATGCAGCCTGTTCTAAGCAAATGCCTGCCTGCAAAGACAGCTACCAGTCCTCCCACACAGAGGCTGACTGTGCTGGGAGCCCGTTTCACAGCAACAAAGGAAAAAGTGCAGAACAACGCCGTGTGCAGACCGAGGCTGCATGGACCCAAGGGGAGGTTGGAGATGCAGGGGAGGGAGTCAGGGAGGGATTTTGCAAAGAGGCAAGGTTTGAAGTAGTCTTAGGAATGAAAATCCACAGTCAAGGCCATGTCTTAAATTTCATTCCAGTATCTCTCACATCCTGGCTTCCCCTGCCTCCCACACAGAAGTCAGTTGTCAATAGGACAGGACACTCAGCCTTCCTGGACTCTATCTAAGACCAGTCCAGAAGGCCAGGAGCCTGACTGCCTCACTGTGAAGACCTCAGATATGCCTCACCCAAGACTGCTAGACTCACATGACAAGAGAAAGGTTGCAGATCCTTTCTTTCTACATTCCTTCATGGATCTTATTAGAAGAGGGACAGCATGGGCTCTGAGGTCCCACAGCCATGAGTTCAAATCCTGATCACCACTTAATACTTGCCTGGCCTTGAGCAAGCTACTTTAGTTCCCTCAACCTCAACTTCCTCCTCTGTGAACTGGAAAGAACAGTATTTACTTTTGAGTGAGGTTCACAGCAAAGGAGGAACACAACATTTGTGGCACCAGAACTGATAGACTGTGGCAGATAGAAGGTTCCTCTTGATCTTCCCACCCTCTCCCTCTTGCCTGAGAGATCCTCCACTCCCCACATTTCCATCCCTGGACTCCTCATCCCATGCCTGTGCTCCTGCATTTCCTGCTAGCAGCATTCCCTCCCATACCTTCTCATCAGGGCCAAGCCTCTTAAGTGTTCCAATTTCCAATTCGGATGCCATGGAATTCAGGCAGCTGTCTCTGATCATCCCTCCCTTATGTCTCATCATAGTCACTTTGCTTTCTCCTTTGTATATGACTCTTCTCCCTTAACTATACATCTACTCCATGGAGGCAGGGTCTGCTTTTTAATCATCTTCATGTTCTCCAAAGTATCTAAAAAGTGCCTTGGACTTCACAAGTACTCAAATGATTTCTAACTGAATGAATGAACAAGCACAGGGAATCTGGACACCCCACACATTTTTATTTTTATGGCAGGGAAAAGACTGGACAGTGTAAAGTCTACAGCAGGGTGGCAGGGTGCCCTGTCCTTGCCCTCCGCAGAATCCCTCAGTCAGCAGACTGGCCACAAACATGGTAAAGCTGTGCCCCTGGTGAAGAGAAGTCCTGTCCACAGATAACAAAACCTGAGAGAACTCCAGGTCTAGTACAATCTCATTCTCCAAGACTAAAACTATCCAGCAGCCATGTGCACACTCTTTGAAGCTTTTATTCAGCCTAGACCATGCCAGCAATGTTTTCCCATGTTCTAACAGAAATGTTAGCCTCTTGGCCTCAAATAGGCAGCTGGTGCAAGCAGGCCTCCTTCAATATCAGCTCTTCCTGGGAACTCCAAAATGAAACAGGCTACAGGTTTCTGTCCCTGGAGAATATATTTGTGTAGCCAACAGGGTGGGCTACACTGGGAGGAGGTATGTCCAGGAGGCAGGAGCTAGGAGAGAAAGGGGGAAAGTGGGCAAGGCTACAATATCCACCCGCTGGCCCCACCAGAATCACTGGTTCCTTCTTAATGGGCAACTTTGGCATACAGCAGAGATACCACCACCCAAGAAGCTACTTCTCAGGCTCTGTTAGTATTATTTTGTTATTACCTTAAATGGACAAGACTCTAGCCAGTAGCTAACACAAAAATGCAAGCCTCTCTCCTCTCTCCAGAGACAAGTGACCCACAATCTCCTCTTTTGTGAATAACGAGAATCCATTGCTCACGTGTGGGCAGGACTTTTTAGTTCTGAAAGTACTTTCACTTCCATCACCTCTTTTGGGTCTCTCAGCAGCCCTATAAGGTCTGCTGGATGGGGATCACCTTCCCCTGTCTACAGAAGAACAAACCCATGTTCATGACATTGAACAACTTGCAGAAGGTCAAATGATATGTAGGTGTGATCTGTTTCCTCCAAAAAGGGTTTCTGGGGTTCAGTTCCCTGTGGAAATGTGATATCTTCCCTGGAGAGATGAAAGCCCTACATGGGGGCTGCCTACCAAGAACAGTCCATAGGAGGGCCCTCCAGGGCAGTGCTAGTGTGTCACAGGCACAGGGTAAGTAGAGGGTCTGAGTGTGAACACTTACCAAGATCCTTTGATCTTTTTCTTTGACCCCCAGTTTATGGTTGGAGACCTAAGCAGAGAGGGGCTTTGGGAAGAGTGTCTACCTGCAATGCAGACAGTTTTCATGCCCATATGCACATATGTAAATTACAGTGCTAACGCTCCTAGTCCATACTCCATTCTTGGACCTGGAAAAGGAAGCTGACTCTGCTCTCTCCCTCTAGTAATCAAGGGCAGAACATTCCACATAGCCTCATTTTCTGAGGGAAAGGGAATAAAGGCTGGTAAAGAACACATGGGTGTGAGTGCTTCCCCCGCACACAGTGAACCCAAGAACATAAGCATTACCCATTGGGCCAGGCCCAGAGGATACCCATTCAGCCCGAATTGACTCAAAATTGGCTTCAGCCCATCAAGCTGGGCTCCTTGGAACTCCCCAGCCCACCACTGCTCATTTCTTCTTCTCCCACAGAGGCTCATAAGCCTCCCTTTAAAAGTAGCCCCTCCAGAAGTCAAATAAAATGTTCCAAAGAGACTGCCAGGATTGCCATTTAGGTGCAGTGCAATTTAAAAAGACAGGATATTGGCCAGGACAGAGCATTAAGAGTAGGTTTTTGATGGTGGTGGTGGTGCCTTTTTCTTTTCTTTTTTTTTTTTTCTTCAGTACAGGGGAGCTGAACCCAGGGCCTCATATATACACGCTGCAAGTGTTCTACCACTGGGCTGCACCTCCAGTCCATTTTTAATTTTGAGTCAAGTTCTCACTAAATTATCCTCCTGCCTCTGCCTCCCAAGTTGCTGAGATGACAGGTATGCACCCGGCTTGTTTTGTCTTAAACAATGCTTCCGTAGTGGCTCCAACACTCATCATAGTCAAAAAAAGCACAGCCATTCCTGTTGGCATAGTTCCTCCAGCCCACCCTGCTGGCTACACAGATATATTCTCCAGGGACAGCCAGTATCTCCAGGTCAGCAACACCTGTCCACTGCAGAAGACTAATACCTTTCTGGACGCTCAGTAGTGCCTCAGTATCATAACAAAAATGTGTTTCTTTCTCTTTGATGTTCCTTCTTCTCTCCTTGGCACAGTTCTTTCCCCCTCTCTCCACCCGCCTCAACAGGAAAACACTGTGTTCCCAATCAGATAAAGCCAGCACAAGTGAATGGAGCAGAAGGCAAGCAGCACTGAGGGAGGACAGAACCAATCATGCCCCAAATCTTTCCCATTCACCTCCCAGGACAATAATGACCACTGATCCCTCAGCAGTACCAGCCAGCTCCTCAGACACATGGAGCTATCTGACAAGTGAGAGTCACACAAGAGGTGGCACAGTTGCTGGTGTCCAGGGACCTGCGTGAAGCCAGTCCATAGACACGGTGTTCTCCTCCCACCCCACTTCAGGAAGTGGGCTCTACCAGGCTGCCATTTTGCCCTGCCAGCTGCACTTTAGTTGCAACATGAACCAAACACTCTAACAGACACCATCCTCAGCACCTCCCACAGCACTTCTGTCCCCTCTGCGAATAGTGCCCAAGTGCTAAAGGGAAGCCAGTGGTAACACAGTCTCAAAGACGCCATCCAGGGGATGCAATGGACACCTGCCAGTCTCTCCTATGACAGTCTGGTGTCCCCAGGTGAACAGGTTCCTTAGGTCCACACCTGAGGACACTATCTAAAACAAGTATCATCTAGACACTGAAATTCAAGTCCACCTCTCCCAAGAGGCCTTTTCCAGCTAACCTCACACATTCTCTATTGCAGAGCTCTCAAAGTTTAATGGGCAGCAGAACCACCTTAGAGGGTTGGCTACCCATGCAGATAACAAGCCCTTACTCCCAGAGGCCTGCATTTTTAACAAGCTCCCCAGATGATTCTGTGATGGTGATCTATCTGCTTCTGTTATTGCTCTCCTTGGCTACCCTCAGTACCAACTTCACTTTACAATTTTGATTGTTGTACTCCAGCTGCCCACACATCCTAAGAATCTTGGAGGAAGGGGACTCTGAATTCCCTGTTAGGCAACCCTTTCCTTGAAGGTAAAGGGAGGCCCAGTAGAGGGATTGAGACAATGCATGAAGAGACAAAAACGAGCCGTGGCTCTCCACGGGCTCTAGAAAGTGCCCCTTCTGCTGCAGTTCCACCACACATCAGTACAATAGCTTTAAATGTCACCTCAAATATCAGGCCAGGCAGCAGGCAGAAAGACAGAAGCTAATTAGCCTGCATTGCCCAGGCTTTTGTGTAGCTTCCCTATTGCTCACTTCTGACGTCTGCTGAGATCTTTAACTCTCCTTTGGCCAGGGAAGAAGACTTCATACAACCTCCAACTGCACTGTGCTCTCAACCACACTATTAAATGGGGGAAAAAGAATCCCTCCTTTATGCCCTCTGTGAGGATTTCCCATGCATAGTCTATGAAGCAGTCACTAGAACCCCCACACTGCACAGGACACCACCCCAACACACTCACCCATTAGCCAGATTCCTCTCCTTTTTCTTTGCCTTATATAAAAGTTCACACATTCTGGGCCCCACTCCATCTCAACTAAGTCCATGCAAAGTATTATGATAGCCTCATCCTCTCTAAGATATCTGTGATAAGACCTTAATATTTAGATTAGTGATGAGCAAGTGGAAGTCCAGGCCTTAGGGAGGTGGGTTGGGGGATATTTGGAATAAAGAAGAAGGGTCCACAGCTCTCTTTGCTAAGTCTTCATGGCTGTGTCCCTGCCACCAGGCCATCCAGATGATGGCAATTCACAGGAGCTGAGGCAACCCTTAACCTTCCTAACTCTTTCTTCTGACTTTCTATTGCCTACTAGAACATGGTCTATAGCCATAACACTGTGGTGTCCAATCCCATCAGATCTTGGAAGCTAAGCAGAGTTGAGCCTGGTTAGTTCTTAGATGGGAGACTCCCTGGGAATACCAGGTGCTGTAGGCTTGGGAGAAGAACCCACTTATGAAATAATCAGCCATCAAAAACCCTATGAATAACAGAGAATCACTGTCAGAATGCATCAGGTAGTGTTTTGTTCTGTTGTATCACTATTGGGTCACTATGAGTTGGACCTGACTAGACAGCACCTAACAACAACAACATCTGGAACATGACCACCTCACTGGCTATCTTCCTCAAGGCACCTAAATTACAGAGAAGGAATATCTCCTCCTCCTCTTCCTCCTCCTCCTCTTTTTCTTCTTCTCCTTCTGTGTTTACACATTTGTTTGTTTGCTTCTTTGTTGAGACAGGGTCTCACAGTATAGACCAGGCTAGCCTCAACCTTGTTGACTCTCCTGCCTCAGCCTCCTAAGTGCTGTGGTTACAGATGTGCCCTACCATGCCCAGTTGGAACACCTCTTCTTGAAAAGAAAGTTAGGAAATAGTTGGAGAGATGACATCAGAATCTGACCCAAGAGGCCTAGGTTATTCAGAGCTCATTATTCCTTCCTATACTTCCCTCACAGACTAGGATTTGGCTCTGTTGGTAGAGCACTGCTCTGTAGTCTCTGAGGTCCCGAGTTCGATTCTCAGCACTGCAAAAATGGGAGAAGGATGTGGCAATCCACTCCTGAGGCAATCCTGAAATAATCACCCATTGAAAACCCTATAAGGGTCATTATGAGTCGGATACGACTTGACAGCACCTAATAACACCTAACAACCTAACAAAATCAAAAATACTTCCCTCACAGTCAGTAACGTGGCTCCTCCATCTCATTCCACTGAGAAGTTTCTTCCCTCACCAAAGGAGCTGGTATGACTCCAAGACCTGAGGCACTTTAAGCCAGGGGGTCATTTGCCCCTCAAGAGCTTTGGTTTCTCTTACATGTTCCCCTCATCTCTCAATCTTGCAAGCTCACCAGCAGAAAATCAGGAAAACTTAAGTAACCATCCACCACAACTGAAACCTCTTACATCACCCAGCCCATGTGGGTCCTGCCTTTGGGGAGCTTCTCCATCTCCTCTCTCATCCCATACCCTTCTCCATCTCCTCCAAACACTTTACCAAACAGCTCCTGCCCCCACCTGGCAATTCTGCCCAGTAAAATCAGGCACCATACTCTGAGGACTATAGTTGAAAATGACCATGAAACTTGAAGGATCAAAAGCCTATGGAATCATCAAAGAAATGTGGATTTTGGTTCACTTATATCTAAAGCTAAGTTGTTTTTTCTATATTCTCTTGGATTTTCTCTCTTTGCGTATGTGAACCTACTATTAAATCAGAATGTTTGATTCATAAATGTCTTGCACTCTCTCCCTCCCCCTCCCTCTCCCTCCCCCCGTCTGCCTCTCTCTCTCTCTCTCTCTCTCTCTCTCTCTCTCTCACACACACACACACACACACACACACACACACACACACGCACACACACACCAAGGTAATAAAATTAGCTATGTACTAGATGCCTGCAGCCATACCACTGTGACATCCAATCCTGTCAGATCTTGGAAGCTAAGCAGGGTTGGGCCTGGTTACTCCTTGGATAGGAGACCATCTGGGAATACCAGGTATTATAGGCTTGGAAGAAGGACCCAGCAACCCACTCCCAAAAAACAACCACCCATTGAAAATCCTATGAATAGCAGAGAAACACTAACAATACTGTTTTGCCTATTGTACATAGAGTCCCTATGAGTCGGACACTGACTCTACAGCACCTAACAATGACAACAACATACTAGGTAACTTGAATTATCTTTCCTTGATTCTTTTTTCAAAAAGAAAAGAACCAGTTGCAATGATTATTTTACTTTTCAGAATTCAGTTTATGGTTCTTAAAAATAATCGATTCCCAGAAATTCCATAAATCTCTTTATAATTTTGCTTATATTATTAACTTATAAGCCTTCTAGGTATTGGGATGGCCTGGGCTTTGGAATCTGAGCAACTAGTTTCAAGTCTCAAATCTTTTTCTAGCTAACTGAGTAACTTAGGGCAAACCATCTAACTTCTCTAAATCTCTAAACCTTCAGTGTTTTGTGTCTCGGTTTTTGCAGTACTGGAGGGTTGAACCAAGGGCTTCACATGTTAAGCAAGTGCTCTACCACTGAGCTGCACCCCTAGTCCCTTTTTTATTTTTTTATTTTGGGACAGGGTCTTGCTGAGTTGTGCAGGTTTCCTCTGACCTCAAATTCACAATCTTCCTGCCTCAGCCTCGCCAGTTGCTGGGATGACAGGTGTGCACTATGGTACCCAGTTCAGTTTCTTCTTTTGTATGAAGATAAGGCTGATCTTATAAAATATGTTTTTTCATAAGGAAAACACACACACACACACACACACACACACACACACACACACACACACACATATTTCAAAGCACCATACCTAAAACATACTGGGTGCTTACTAAAGATTAGTGCATTCTTCACCATGGAAAAAAGTTCAAGTCAGGCTAAAATCCCTAATTCATGGGACTTATCAAGACAAATAAACCAATTTAAAAATCACTCTGCCATTTACAACAGCCAAGTGGCCCTCCAGTAGTCCTGAGTCCAAGGCAGGTCAATATTCCATGTCTCCCAGGCTTCTCTACCTGCCCTTCAAAAGGGATGGATCCTTATATCTTACTTTTCCTATAATTCCAGTGACACTTTCTTCACAAGGGAAAAAATATACATATATCCATCTACTTTAACTCATCTGGCTTCCTCCTCCTGCCATAACACAGGTTGGAAAGTTCCACAAGAGATTCAATGATGAAGGCATCTTCCTTATGAGCATAAGGATGAGCTACATCCTTATGAGCCATGTAGGTAGTCCTCAGCATTGAGATGAAAAACTAAGTTCCTGGTGGAATGTTCACATAGTAAATGCAACAATTTGGCATCCCTAAAACTCCATCAATCCTGGCTTCATGTAATATACACAATAAAACCTAGTCAAAGATACCCATGAAAAACAAACTATAAAACTGCAAGAAGAAAAAATTTTTTTAGTCTTAGGGTGGGAAAGTTTTCCCAAGAAAGACACAGAACTCAATATATTGGCTTATGTATGCATTTTTGGTTACTCTCTGGAAGACATTTGAATTACCAAAGGAGAACAGAGGGCTGGACAACAGCAGTGAAAGGACTACTTTTCACTAGATGTCTTTTCACACTTTTTGAATTTTTACTCTTGGAATGTATTGCCGAACTTTTAAAAGTACATTTTAAAATAACAAAGTCAAAAATAAGTAAAACTGTTCCTGGAGTCTCGATGCCATGCTATGAGAAGTCTAAGCCACATGGAAAAGAACCATGGATGCTGATCAGGACCCACAACTAGTCCAAGCTCCACATCTAGTACCAATTGCCAGCATGTGAGTACCAGCTCTCCAGTGGATCCCACATGTACCAGAGTAGCCTGGACTCAAAATCGTGAGAAATGGCAAATTGTTGCTCTCAGCCACTAAGTCTCAGGGTGGTTCTTACAGTGTCATAGATAAGTAAAATAGGGAATGACTGGTACATGAAGAGCAGGTAAAGCCACAGACTGAGTGAGATCATCAAGGAAGTATTGAAAAGGACTGTGCTTCCTTTCATCTAGAAGATGAAAACCATGACTAGTCTATTTATCTACCTGTTTGCCAATCTTGGAATTAAAATTCTGAAGACAGTTGTTACAGAGAGTATCTAATTAACATGCTTGCTTGAATTTTAAAAAGAAGACAGACAGCTTCTGATAGGAATTGAATATGTCTAATTTGGCTGCTTGCTTTCATGAAGATTGTCTTTTCCAAATCATGTAAATCTGCAGCTCCAAGATTTTAAAGGAAATATATTTAAAGCCTATATACAATATTCAACAGGCTAGAAAATATATTATTTGCAACCATTTAAACCTATTAAAAAGTTAAATGTCAATTTAAATGTGTGAACAGATATATAATTTTTAATATTTCTTCTGATTATATGAAAGCACAAAAGCCTGAAGCCCATTTGAACTGTGGTATATTCATATGATGGAATATTATAGAGATGTTTAAAAAAGAATGATTAAGCATTATGTGATTTGGTACGAAAAGATATTCAAGATGTACTGTTGCGTTTAAAATGCAAGGTATAAGATAGTTTACACGGTATCACTTATTTGAAATGCTTTTGAGACCAAAAGTGTTAGATTTCAGAATTTTTCATATTTTAGAATATTTTCATAGAGTTACTTAGTGATCATCTCTAATTCAAAAATCTAAAATCTGAAATGCTCCACAGTCCAAAACTTTGGGGGCATCACTTTTGGTTTCAGGTCTTTGAATTAGGAATGTTCAACCTATAGTTAATATTCACCTGCTTTTGATAAGAAAGGGGTGAAATAAGTATAGAGTCAGATTTGCTTATATTTGGAAAAACAAACACTGGAAGGATGGATTCACAAGAAATTAATACTAATGGTTACAAAAAGAAACACTGGAAGGATTCACAAGAAATTAATACTAATGGTTACCTTTGGGGAAAGTGGCTTAGTAGACAGGCATAGGGATCATATAAAGATCTTTGTATAGTTTTAACTTAACATTGTTAAGTGTATTATATTTGCATACATATTAAGTTCTCACAGAAAAAAGAATGAAGAAAATTGAAAAAATAACATTAAATGATCATCAAGGAGACAAATATTTATCACATTTGCAACAATATCTAGTGCAAAGGATTAATACCTTTAATTTACAAAGAACTCCTAAAAAACATTAAGAAAAAGTAGACAAGCTGGTATAAAAATATAAACAGGCAATTCACAAACAAGGAAATACAAATGATTGAGAAAAGTAAAAGAAACTGACCTTTACGAATGAGCAGAGAAATGCATATTATGAGCATTTCATGAGCAATAATAGCACGACATATTTTACATATCAGACTGGCAAAAACAAACTTACAGGCACATAGAAGAGTAAATTGATACATTTGTAGAAATCAATTTGGCAGTACCTAACATTTCTTAAGTGTATATAGCCTTAAACCCAGCAGTTCTATTCTAAGATACTCACCTACTGAAATATCTGTTGTTTTTAGATGCCATCGAGTCTGCGTTCTACTCATAGTGACCCTATGTACAACAGATAAAACACTATTGTGCTTCTCTGCTATTCATAGGGCTTTCTATGGCTGATTCTTTTTTAGGAGAGGGCTGCCGGGTGTTTCTCCCATGCCTACAGCACCTGGTATTCCCAGGGGTCTCCCATCCAAGCACTAACCAGGTCCTAACCTGCCTAGCTTCTGAGATCTGACAGGATCAGATACCACAGTGGTACAGCTGCAGGCAAATATCTGTACTTACAAATTATAATGCATTCTGTAATAACAAAATCAAAAACAAAAACATGGAGACATAATCTAAATGTCCAACAATAAGGAACTTGTTGTTGTTGTTGTTGTTGTTGTTAGGTGCCATCCAGTCAGTATCCGACTCATAGCGACCCTCTGTACAACAGGGGAAACACTATTGTCAGTGCTTCTCTGATGTTTATAGGGTTTTCAATGGCAGATTGATTTTTGGGAGGGGGTTGCCAGGTCCTTCTCCCAAGCCTACAGCTTCTGGTGTTCCCAGGTGGTCTCCCATCCAGGTACTAACCAGGCCCGACCCTGCTTAGCTTCCGAGATCTGACGGGATGGGATGCCACAGGGCTACTGCTGCAGGCAATAAGGAACTAGTAAGATAAATTATGATAGCCTACATTATACTTAGAAACCATTAATGAGGCACAAACAGTTTGATATGTAGTAATGTGAAAGGATGCCCATACTCCATTGTTGAGTGGGAAAATACAGTTTTCAAAATAATTGGAACCAACTTGTATTATCCCATTTTTGTGAAAACATGTAGAAACAGAGAGAGAGAGAGAGAGAGAGAGAGAGAGAGAGAGAGAGATACACATACACATACACTGTGAGTGTGTTTTACAATGTGCATAGAAAACAACTTCTGGTAGGATATATACCATACTGTTAATAGTAGTTATCCCTAAGGACTGAGGAAAGTCAGTTAGACAACGGTGTTTTATAAAATTTTATTTTATTTTTTTTTACCATAAGCATTTGTTACTTTTGTAATTTTCAGGGTACTTAAATATTCAGGCTGATGAAAGTAGCAGCTCAGATCTTTTCTGAAAAGGGGAGTTGCTCCCTCACAGCCAGCAGTTTTCTTCTCCACCTCCCTACTCACAGGATCTGGAATGTGAGAAGGTCTTCAGACAGCCCACAGGTCGGAATAACCAGCTCCCCAAGTTTATCCACCTGCTCGAGTGGCTAGCTGATGAAGTTCCCTCACTGTTATAAGAAAATGCTTTTCACCCTCCACTTTGCTCCACATCCCTCACTTGCCACAAGAGTCCAAATGTGCTCTCCATAAACCTGATGAGCATTCAGTAGGAACCTCAGCTCCCCTTAGACCACTCATTTATTGGTCACTTACACACCTTCGGGGACTTTGGCAAATATGTTTCTCCTCAAGGTCCAGTTTTAACTAAGGAGCAGTGACTGTCCATAGCTTCATGCTAAAGATTCTGAGGCTACATGCAGGACAGATGGGGAAAGTGTGGCACCACCAATTAGTGGGCTTTCAAGTGGGCCATCCCTGCCTTGTTCAATGGGCTCTGACTTACCCACCCCTAAACCCACCACCCCTACTCTCGGTATGGGGGAGGTGTCACAGGGTAAAGGAAGGTGAAGGCTGATCTTGAGTGTGTCAAATGTGATATGTCTATCAGCAGACAGTGTGAAAATGTGGAAAATGTGAGGAAGAGAAAGGGGCCCCTCACAGGTGGAGATGTGGTTCCAAACAGCTGCAGATGGATGACTCTGAACATCTGGATCCAATGCTGGCCTGAGGTAAGCCCTGAGCCTGGATTCCATCTGTCACATTTTACTGAGTTATTCATCCCAAAGACTCAACAACTGCACCCACGTAAGAACATGCCTTTCACAATTTTGAAATCTCCAAGTGCCCTGTTAATTGAGAATATACTCATCTTCCCTATTCCTATAACCAAAAACAGAAAGAAAAAAATCCAAAGCCAAAAAAAATCCCAGAACTTCAAGTGTTGTAACTAAAAACCCTCAAACAAAGCCAGTCCTTCGGCTCCCTTGGGGAGTAATTGTCTAAGAATGCTTCTTTTCTTTCAGCTGGTAAGAGAGAGAGAGAGACAGACATGCTAATGCTGTGTGGAGCTCATCTTGAAAGCATTAATTTTTCCAAATACTGATGTGTAGCTCATGTGCTTTTCCAAGCCAGCAGCAGCAGGCAGTGAGGAGACTGCTGGGGATGCCCCTCTGTGCTGGGTCTGCCTGCCGCAGCCACAAGGGTTCCAAAAAAGTGGTCATAGTGAGTCATAGGTGAAGGACAGGAATTTTGAAGTCCAGACCTGGCCACCACGACCTGCCACAGGAAGGGGATATACAAGGCCTGTATGGACCTGAAGAATTGGGGTTGGATTACCATTTCTAAATTGAGTCAGGAGAAGCAAAACCAACATTTCCACCTCTTTTCAGGCCCATTCGCTCAGGGCCCAACTGGCAAACAGCTAAACTATTCTTCTTCACCCAGCCCTTACAATGTATAGCCTCAACAATCAAACAGACTGGCCAAGTACCAGGAGGTTAGGGGCAGCAGCCTCTGAAACCTGTTCACATAGGAAAACACACACACACACACACACACACACACACACACAAAAATCCAATGAAGGAAGATGAAGGTAGACTCAGCAATTAGGCAATCCAGAAGTTTTGTCATTTTAAACTAGATTTCCTCCAAGCTGACCACTAATACCAGAGCCCAGGCATATCCAACAGAATGCCAGTATACCCACAGGGAATCAATGTTCCACATACATATGCTTATGCTTTATCACCACCAAGATTCTGGAGCCCACTTCTCTCACAGGCCAGTTCTACTACTCATTAATTGTGTGAGATTGGTTAAATTATTTAATCTCTTTTGCCCTCTGTTTTCTGTAAAAGGAGGATCTTAATAGTATTTAAAGAAGTTAATAAATATAAAGAGCTTAGAATAATACTTAACACACAGCAGGTACTATATATGCATTTATGATTATGATTACCATTATCATAATGCCATGGTCAGCCTTCGTTTTCCATGCTAAGCTGTCTCTTCCCTTTGGACAATTGCATAAGCTCTTCCCAGGCTTTGGACATTTTTCCAGCCCTGCTTTTATCTAACTATCTGTGCTAACTCTCCACATCCCCCAGGAAGTCCTCTAGTCCACAACTGGGCTGGGTGGCCCTGCACGTGCACCCATCACATTCTACTTCCTCAGAACTATGTTATGATCAAGTTCCCTCCATATTGGTCTCCCCAGCCAGGTCCTGTTCATTGCCATAGCCTCAGTGGCTGGCAGAGAGAAGTGACTCAATAAATATGCACTAAATGACCAAATGGAGAATGGATGAGGGAAAGCTTTCACTTGTTGAACAGCATTTACTAGGTGACTACTCTGAATCACACCCTGGGCTATGCCTGAAAATACAGGAAGGAACAGAACACTGAGGCTGCTCTCCATGAGCTCACAGCAGCATGAACATGGTTTCTGCCATTTAGCAATAACTCAAGAGTTGCTTCAGTCAGTAGGTCAACCAGGTACCAGAAAGAAGAATGGGCTCTCAGAGGGGAATGCAAGTTTCCCTATGAAAGGTCTGCTTAATTAGAACCAGAAACCTTGCTGTTTATCACTCTTGCATGTGAAAAATAAATGTGGCTATGTACCCATGGGGGAGAAAAAGGACTCTTCATTATAAGGGTAGTTTACCAAGTATCAATCAAACTCACAAGAGAAATAGTGGTCAGTTCATTGCACCCATGCTGCCTGCAGACTGTCTTCACCAGACCTTAAACTTCTACAGACAGAAATTGTTTGTACCCATTTGTATCCTATGCCACTCCTGCCTGTCATCACACCAAGGGCCTCACACAATGCCTTTCCCAGGGCCAGGGGACACTGCAGATTGTTAAAGTGGAACAGTTCACTCATTTTGCATCACTTCATCCCTTCTGAAGTCCCCACTACTTTTTTTTTTTTTATTATTGTTGGTGTTGTTTATTTGTTAGCTAAGAGGGGAAAAAAGAAGCTTCGGGAATTAAAAATGTATTTGTTGTTTCTTCTATTTTTCTCTTTTGAAGCAGAACTGGAACCATCAACCCACCTTCATCCCTAAATAAAGGCCCCCTGTGGGATTTTGGAGAGTATCTACTTGACTGTAACTGTGCCTGAAGCCTTTGATAGCCCAGGCTTACTGAAAGAAAAAAGGAAATGGAATTTCTACTTATAGTAAGAAAAAGCTGAAGCAATTTTTCCTTTGGCAATTATATCATAGACACTTGAGGTTATGTTTTCTTACCCTGGTCACCCTAAAAGTAAAGGAACAAAGATCTCCTCCTCAATGAGAAGTCCAAGTCTGGATACCTCCAGAAGGGAAGTGGTACACCCAACCCCAGCAGGGGAGTAGAGGATGCTGCCCTAAGCAGGTGCAGTGGCCTGACTGCATACTGGTCCTAGAGAAGGATGTGATGGCGTCACACAGTCTCTGTCCTCACGTCCCACCCCAGAGCTCGAGTCCCACCATCACTACTGTTTTGAGGACCATATTGTAATGAGTTATAATAAATTCCAATGCCAGATAAAAGTGAGTTGGAAATTACTCATCATATCCACTCTTCTTATTGATAATGGAGAGTAAACCAGTAATATTTGAGACTGGGAGAACATCCTTTTACTTTTTACCAGAGAGTACACATAGGGATAACTATGTGTCAGCGCACATACACTTGCACATAGGCCTCTAGGTAGGGCTGTGGGAATATATGTGGTATCAGGAGTGGAATAGATTAGCCTGGATAATGTTGACAATAAAACTCTTGAGCTTGTCACTAAAGAAGCAGAGTTTTAGACATCAGACTGTTTCCTAGGAGACCAACTGGACTGAGAGCATAGAGGTAAGAAGGACAATTGGGAATAAATGGCTTATTTTTTCCTAGTATCTTTGAGAATGAATGCACTCTTGCAGAGAGGTACATAAACACACTGCTCATTAAGCAGTTAATGGGATCTATTTTAAATAATAGCCCCCCTGGGGTAATGTGTGCTGTCCTCATTTTCCTCCATGCCAAACCCACTAGAGTGGACAGGAGAATGTCATAGAACACATGTTTGGATTTCTGCTAAGCCTTTGAGAAATGGCCTCCATGATGTTCTTATAGATAAGATGGTGAAAAATGAACAGGATGAAAGCACAGATGGGTGGAATTGCTCCAAATAAACTGCAGAGACCAAGAGCATTTTTTAGGAGACTACAGTGAGCTTTGTGAGGGATGTGGGTCTCTAGTGATAGACACAGGGCTCTTCTCCTAACTGTTGTGTTTGACTTATTAAAAAATCATGTTCTGGCTGGGTGCTGTGGCACACATCTATAATCCCAGTGACTCGGGAGGCAGAGACAGGAGTATCACAAATTCAAGACCAGAGGCACTTTGCATAATTTAACGAGACCCTGTCTCAAAAAGTAAAAAATGGACTAGGGGTGCAGCTCAGTGGTATGGCACTTACAAAGCATGCAAGTACAAGGACCTGGGTTCAACCCCCGGTACTGAAAAAAAAGAAATCATGTTCTTCAGCTAGGCATGGTGGCACACACCTGTAATCCCAGCACTCAGGAGGCTGAGGCAGGAGGATCAACATGAATTCAAGGCCAGCCTGGTCTACATACCAAGTTCTAGGACAGCCTGGGCTACACAGTGAGACCTGTCTCAAAAAAAAAATTTTTTTTTTAGATGATGAGACCAAAGATATGCTTGTATTATGGGGCAATAATATAAAATTGGCATAGTGGCATAACAGATGACCAAAATAAAGATATAAAAGTATCTCAGCAGATTTGTACACTAGATGAAAATAAAAAAGGGCAAATTTTATGTCTGAGATCTGCATTTTAAAGCAAAAATGTAAACATCGCTTCTCTATCAATTCTTGTCTTTTGTGTCTACATAACAGAAACACTTATGCAGGTGCACAAGAGACATGCTGGTTCAGAAATGTCCTCTGCAGCAGTGTTTTTATAATGTTTTTTTAAAAACCAATGTTAGAAGACTTGCCGAGAAAACTGTGGAATATTCACACTAAGAATATATTACACAGAAGATTTTCAGGACACGTTGCATGAAGAAAAGTTGTAAAAAGATATGTAAGGCATGATATGAGGTGTGATCAAAAAATAAGGTGAATGTTTAAATTAAAAGTTTTACTACAGTGAAAGGCACATTGCCATTAGTCCCTCTCAAAATACTCTCTCTGGTTTTGAATACATTTATCCCATTGTTCTTGCTACTTTCTGAAGCAGTTCTGGAAATCTTCTTTCATGTCTTTAGCTTCATCCTCCATTATCACAAAGCCTTTTGTCACATATTGCTTCTGGTACAGCAATTTCTGTCAAATAAAAACATTATGGTGTATCCTCACCCACCTTAATCACCAGATCTGCCACTGTGTGAGTTCTGCCTTTTCCTCAAAGTCAAAATGACCACTGAATCAATTCAGGACATCAAGGGAGCCACAACAGTGCAACTAAAGATACTCAGGAAAGAGGACTTCCAGAACTGTTTCAAAAAGTAACAAGAACGATGGGATAAATATGTGTGAAGCCAGAGGGAGTATTTTAAGAAGGGTTAATGGCAGTGTATCTTTTACTGTAATAAATTTTTAAAATTTAAACATTCACTGTATATTTTGATCTTATCTCATATTTTAACCTCACAGTTACACATTTACATTTCTGAAGATTATAAACATATAGATACATGTAAATACATAGAAAGGTCTGAAAAGTTCCAAATAATTGATACCAAGATCTATCTCCAGAAAGAGACTAAATTGGCCTAGACTTCAAGAGGGCTTTGGCTTTAAAAGTAACATCTGAAATTCAGAATATATTTTGTGTTAAACTTGTGTAATTAAGGTTTTTTACAGTAAATGCTTGCTTTTAGCTTTAAAAAAATGTTCAAAAATATAGAGGAGGGCACACATTCTTTGACTTTCCATTGCCACAAAGCTGAGAGGAGTCAGCATTGTGGAAAAACGGCAAAGAGCTAACTCATGCTACACAGAATGCAGCAGAACCTTGCTGTATGGATAGCCTGCAAGTACCAGGGATCACTAAGCTGATCGTGCCTGGAGCATTGTGTTGGATCCAATTCCAACAGCACAATTGGGCAGAGACACTGACAAAGTAGAATGCCATCAGAGGAAATAAAGAGCTATGGGGGTTCTGAAAAGCATTATACAATAATGATTGAATGAACTGCAACTGTTTAACCTCAAAACAAGAAGATTAAAGGGAAACAAAGAAGTCCCTTCAAATATTTGAATGGTTATTATGTAGATGGGGCAGGAAACTTATTGTGGGCTTTTCTAGAGGTAAATTCTAGGTCAAATAAATACAAATGATTTTTTTTCTATTAAAAAAGAGAAGAAATATTCTAACTAATAAGAATGAATGACAACAGACTAACCTGCCAGGCAAGATCATAAGTTCCCTGTCATTAGAAGTATTCAAATAAGAAACTATGGAGAAAAATTGTTGAGTTTCATCCTAAGCAAAATCATAGAACATTTCAGATCTCTAACAACATCAATATTCTGTGATTCCATAATTCATCTGCAGAATCAATTTTCAATCCATTTATACCCCCATCAATTCCAAATCCCACAGGTGGTATACTTTGCCACCAGGTGGCAGTAGATGCCTTGGACTCTAGGTTCTAAATGTTAGGTGTGGTCAAAAAGAAATTTGCAGTTTTTCAATACTAAAAAAAGAAAGGAAAAGAATAAAACACAAGCCCCAAAGTAGTCCTTTTCAAAGTAACATATAACTCAAAGTCTTTCTCATTATTCCATTACAATAATTCTTAATCCATTCACCTTCCTCATGTGTTCCCTTCATACAGGATAGACCTCTCTTCTGTGGTCTCCTCCATCTGGTGCCACGTTTCCTGACTTGCATACAGTTCTTGATCTCTGAATCTCCTCTTGATGCAAAAAATCTCCTCTGCTTCCTCTGCAGCTGCAAATCATGTTGGCTATTACAATCTTTCTTTCCAACCCAAAGAGAAGAACCATCAGAAGGGTCAAAGCAGCACCCCAGCCATTTCCTGCCTCCAGCCTTCCTGTCCTGCATCTACACAGCTGAAGCCACAGAACAAGCCAGCAACAAACAAAAACAGAATAGGCCCCACCGTGACAGCAGAAAAGTATATGATTATCTCCTCCTGGGTAGAAGCCAAGACTTTTCCACCCTTAAATAAAAGAGAAAACTTGCCTTCTCCAGCCACAGCTGTCAGCTAGGGTACTGCTTAAAATTTGAAAACAATGAACAACCCTTGTCCCAGTCCCTGGAAAACTTCAACTAGTGGCTGATCACTTCAGAAAACCTAGTTTCAGGGGATATTTCTGGTAAGACCTTATAAGTGAATGTAAATAAATAAAACTTTTAAAACTAAGATTTAAAGCAATTTCAACACAATAAACCATGTCCCTGAGTCAAGATACTGCTCATCTCTGTGGTCGTAGGTTGGTCGCAGGTTAAATACCTCTTCTTCCAAGAAGCCCCCAAGATGATAAGACTATGCTCAGTGCCTCTGCCATGTGACCCAGTAGCACCTGTCACAGCCCTGTGCCTGCCCTATCACCATCCTTCCACACATATTTCAATGGCTTCCTTATCAGCCCATTTCCCTATTACACTACAGGATACATGAAGTCTGAAATGTATCCCCTTAACACAGTAGGACCCAATAAATAAATAAGTATCCATAAGACTATTATATAGAGAGGAAGACATCAATTAATCATTAATGTGGCATCCAAGTTCAGACAGCTGTTCCACTGAGGGTAACATTCATTCCACAAACATTTCCTGAGTGTCTCTTGGGCCTAGTATGGTACAGGATGAGTCAAACTCATGTCCTACCTTCAAGCAGCACAAATTGACCAAAGAAGTCAAATACAAAAATACCTATGATATGAGGCATATACAGTAAAACACCAAAACAAGATGGATATTAGCAATTCTAGAGGCAAAGGCACAAGAGACGACCAAGTAGTTGAAGTAACTAGAGTGCCTATGGGACAGAAAATAGGGAACCAGGACTCAAAGGTCCTTGAGTTACCCCTTTAATTGAATAGTACGTACCACACAAGTGCTTAACATTCATCTCATTTATTCCCTGAAATAATAAATGTAAAATGTTCCTGTTACAGAAAAGGAAGCAGGCTCAAAAAAGTCAAGAAAATATCCCAAGGCATCACAGCCTCTAAGTGGTAAAGCTGGGATTCACACCTAGTAGTGAATAGGGCAGTCATGTTTCAGTGCTTAGGCATTTGGGATACCATGTTAAGGAGTTGTTACTTTAACCAATGGAGAACCACATTGACTGGGAACATGCCAAGGCCCAAGCTTGTGCCTGACAACAAACAATAATAAGTACAATGGATCGTGAGTAGTCCAGCTTGAAGACTACTGCAATTGTTCCTGTTTTATCATGAAACTCCTGAACTTGGAGAGGGACAGAAAGGCTGGCAAGGGGGTTCAGAGCTAAGGAATTTCAGAGGAAGAGTAGAGATTATCAAGGACGGTCCCAAAGTATATACCTGAATAACTGGAAGGATGGAGATTTGGAAATGACCTGGAATGTGAGCATCCCATGTGAGAGAGCAGGAATGAGTGGGTAAAAGTATAATAGCATTAAGTCCCCAGAATCTCCAAACCAGCTTCTCCCTGCCCCCACCTCTTCCTAAACATTGCTGCCACCTACAAAAGCCTCCTAAGCTTCCCCAGCTGTCCCATCTACTCAGGGCATCTGAGCTCCAGCTACTCACAAAAGCAGAGGAGCAAAAATGTAACTTGAAACATCACACACTTATGTCTCCCAGGTCTACTCTCCTTTAACCAGCCTACCCTAGTACAGAGAATGCCTGGTCCCAAACTAGCAAGGAGTTAGAGGCCTGAAAGTAGGAATTCTGACTCCTTCACTGTTTCCCTGTAACCTTGGACCAGAGGCTCAATTTCTCTGGATCTCAGTGTCCTCCTCTGTAAAACAAGTTTGGACCAGAATCAGAAGGTGCAAGCTGAAGATACATGGGCCAAACTCATCTGCAAATGGACTTTGTTTGACCAACACAATACATTTTAATTAAATTAGCTTCCACACTTTAAAATCAAACCATTTCACAAAGAAATAGCATGGGGCCCATATCCCTATCTGGCATCCATCAACTGGAGCTGAGCAGCTGCTGTTCCCCTCAGATGGGGCATCACCCCTCAGTGTGCTACAATCCCCACTACCAACTACTAATCCCTAAAGAGTGGCCACTCACCATCTACACTTGTTGTTGTTGTTGTTGTTGTCGTTAGATGCCGTCAAGTCGGTATCCGACTCATAACGACCCTCATAGGGATTTCAATGGCTGTTTCGGGATTGCCTTGGGAGTGGATTGCCAGGCCCTTCTCCCATTTTTGCGGTGCTGAGCATTGAACTCGGGACCTCAGAGACTGCAGCGGGTGCTCTACCAACTGAGCCAAATCCCAGCCCCATCTACACTTGTTGTTGTTGTTAGGTGCCATCAAGTCGGTATCCGACTCATAGTGACCCTCTGTACAACAGGGGAAACACTATTGTCAGTGCTTCTCTGCTGTTCATAGGGTTTTCAATGGCAGATTGATTTTTGGGAGGGGGTTGCCAGGTCCTTCTCCCAAGCCTACAGCTTCTGGTGTTCCCAGGTGGTGTCCCATCCAGGTACTAACCAGGCCCGACACTGCTTAGCTTCCGAGATCGAATGGGATCGGATGCCACAGGGCTATGGCTGCAGGCCATCTACACTTGTTGTTGTTGTTGTTAGGTGCCGCCGAGTCAGTATCTGACTCATAGCGACCCTCATAGGGTTTTCAATGGCTGAGTGCTTCGGGATTGCCTTGGGAGTGGATTGCCAGGCCCTTCTCCCATTTTTGTGGTGCTGGGAATTGAACTTGGGTCCTCAGAGACTGCAGCGCAGCGCTCTACCCACTGAGCTAAATCCCAGCCGGCTCCATCTACACTTAGGCCACTTAAATCATTATGCTAATAATCTGGCCCCTGTAGACAACTGAGTTCATAGCTCTTAAAGATCATCTAAAATATTATCATTGCAAGGCTCAGAAATTTGGGGACAGAAAATGGAAGCATAGAGGCGTGGCAGTGAATTCCTCTGCAGCTGATAAAGGTTCATTAACACGTGCATCAGTCCTGCCCACACTCCTCCCTACCATCCCACCAAGGAGGCACAAGGCCATGTGACATCAATCTTGGCCAGTCAGAGAAACCCCATCATGAAGCAATTTGCTTCCCTAGCCACTCTAATTTAACAATTAGTTTAACAACCCTGGTCAGGCACTTGCTGCTGGAGCAGGAAGTGATCCCAGTTAGCTGCAGCTTCAGCCTAGACCCTTCAAGAGGGGAACCCTCCACCCCCAATGCTCTTGCTTCACTTGGTATCTCCTGCACACACAGATATTCTAAATATCTCCAAAGAGGCTCCACTTCTCCTTCAGCCTCTCCTGTCACCACTGCAGCCATTCTCTCTCAGTCTGGCTTGCAGTGATTCTGGCTTATACCAGGAAGCATGTCAGACCAGTCAATCACTTCCCTGGAACTTTGGGAGTTGGTATGTGGAAGAAAAGCCTGCACATAGGCCAGACTGAATGGAGAGGGGTACATTCACACAGTTGGAAGCCTTGGGACATCCTGGATACACATCCTGCCAGAGAACAAGCCTCAAGAGCTGAGTTTGCCCTGATCTAAACAGCACACTCAGCTCTCACACTGCATCATCAATGGGCCTCTAGGAAAGAATGCTCGATGCTCCCTCCCCCAACTTGTCCTGCTCCTGCCTCCAAGGCTTCTCTCAAACTGAACTGTAAACTCCAATGCCAAGTTTCAGAGAGGGTAAGAGAGAAAGAGACATTGCTAAGTATAAACTGAAAAGTTTATAATGTCACAAGTCCACAGAAACCTACATTTTAAAATACAGCATTAGAATTCTAGGGTAGATGAGGTGAGGCCAGGGCCCAAAACAGCAGACCCTCAAAGAGAATAGCATCCCTTCATGACTAGATAGAAATTTCAAAGAGACCATAGAAGAAGAAATGTTGTTGTTGTTGGGTGCCGTTGAGTCGGTATCCAACTCATAGCAACCCTCATAGGGTTTTCAATGGCAGACTGTTTTGGGATTGCCTTGGGAGTGAATTGCCAGGCCCTTCTCCCATAGAAGAAGAAATGGCATGTAAAAATGGAACAACAACACTGGAAATTAATCAGGCCAGAAATAAAATGGAGGGATGCCAATGCCAAGGTCAATCACAGAAAGTTATTCTACTCCACCAAAGAGAAACAATGAGATAGAGAATCAGTGGAACCAGTTGGTGATGCTCCTGCTACAAAGCATGTCTTCAAGAATGAAGGTCCTACCCAACTTGCCCTCCTCAATGGATGGGAGAGAGGTCAGCATTGAGCCTGCAGCCAGTACTGGGACCTGACTGATAAAAGAGGTGTAAATAAATCACCAGGAACATATGGCATCCACCTGGGAGTCCTAAAGGAATTCAAGGGTGAAATTGTAGAGCTGCTGCCCAAAATGTGTAAACTCTGATCACAAAGTCACTTGTGCTCTAGCACTGACAGAATGCCCACAGAGGCTCCATTCATAAGAAAGGATCAGGACGAATTCTCATCTTCACATCAGGAAAGTAGGCAGAACAGATATTAAGAATAAGTCTATTTAGCATGTAAGTAAGCATTACTTAGAGGAAAAGACAGTATGGTGCTTATAAGAGCAAAGCATGTATATATGAGTTCTTGAAAGAATAAATGTGAATGTGGATTAAGTAAAATTTGTGGGTATAATTTACATAAATTTCCAAGAAACTATTAACAAGGTACTATAGTAAAAACTTTAACTGAATATTGATAAGATAGGGAAAACATTTTTTCAGGGAATTGACTTGGAGACTAGAAACAAAATGAAAGAATAAACAGAAAAAAAGGAAAGACAAAGATGAAGATAAAGAAGAAGAAATAATAATAATGGAGGGGAAGTTATACATCTTAAAAGTCTTAAGAGCCATGTTAACAAATTGTAATGCATATATCCTATCTTCAAACAGGATATAATAAAGTAATACAAATAATAAAATAAAATAAACTTTAAAAAAAGAATAAACCAACACTTCTCCAAATTAAGAAATTCAAAGTGAGGTTATGAAAGCATCAACATTAGAACTGGTAATATGTAACATTCTTACAATCTGCAGAAGGGAGTGAACAGTTAGCTACTTATGTGTCTATACTCATCCAAGCAAGAGAAAGAAAAAATAATAGAGAAATAATAGGAAAGTCTTTTCAGATTCTAAGAGGGAATGAAATAGGAGACTGAGTTCCAGTGTGATAGGATTTATGTACCTCACAATAGTTCCTTAGTCTCCTCTCTAGATGAGCTGAATTCCAGGCTACATTTCCTAAGCTTGTGATTGTGAGCTCTAGAACCTACATATGTTTGGAAATTGACAACAGATCTAGAGTTAGATCACAGGAAATACTTCTTAAAAGACTATCAAGGAGATTGTCCATCACATTTGGCTAAATCCTGACCAGTGAGGCCCACCATAGGCCAGTCCTTCTTCCTTCACCTGCAATACCCATCCAAAAGATGGAACTCTAGGCTTATAAATTCAGGGCAGATACTCATAAAAAAACCAGTTTTGTGTATGAACCAGAATTCTAAAGCAAACAAAAGAATGTAATTGGATTTAACATTTACTTAGGTTTATTTTTGTTATTGCATCTCAATATTGGGCATATAGGAGAGAGCTGACTGCAGAAATACAAACCTGAGTAAGCTTGGATTGTATTTCTACAGTCCCCTACCTTCTCTCCTCCAAACCCCCAGCCCCTGTCACATTCCCCAGAAACCTATCCCATCTCCTTAGTCTACTTCCGCTCCCTCTAACTTAGTTGACTGCCACATGGTAAGAAGCCATGCAACATTCTCTCAGCAGCTATCTCTGCTTATCCAAGTCCATCATTCCTTTAAAACTAGAGGTAACACAATTTATCCCTACAGTTATCCCAGAGCATCATGGGACCTTGAACTCTTTTATTTTGGGCTTGAGGGCAATGCCTTGCCGGAGAAAGTAGGAACAAAACAGTTCTGTGTATGTCACGTGCTAAAGCAAATTCTAATATGATATAATGCCTGTGTGCATAGGCTCAAGTGCTGCTCTCTTAATGACCAGTTGAGTGAACTCAGAGCTCAATATCCTCATTTGTCAAATGAGTATAATTAAGTTTATCTGTTTAAAAAGGCAGGTCTGGAGATCAATTATGGAAATACTTATAAAGAGCCTGGTATAGTAGCTAGTGCCTCATGAGTGCACAATAGATATTACCTAGGACTATCAACGGGCTGGGATTTAGCTCAGTTGGTAGAGCGCTGCTCTGCAGTCTCTGAGATCCTAAATTTGATTCCCAGCATCACAAAAATGGGAGAAGGACATGGCAATCCACTCTCGAGGCAATCCAAAAAAAAAAAACAATCAGCCATTGAAAACACTGTAAGGGCTGCTATGAGTCAGATATGACTTGACGGCACCTAACACCAACAATAGTACTATCAACATCTTCCCAAACAAAAGATTTATTCCTTTCTTGATTTTCTCAACCTAAATGCAGCTTTTAAAAGATCACTTTTTTTGAAACAGTACCTGACACTAATTCTGTCCTACAACAGTTTTCTCTCAGTAGGCTTTTTATTACCTTCTTGTGCAGAATTTGTTTAAACTTGTATGTTTATCATTTTATCAATTGTGAAGACTCTTGTATGTGCCACTCTCACTGATACATGTTGTTGACTAAAGTTTGCATAGAAACAGGCAGTAAGCCTGCAGTTTAACCTGGAGTGTGCCATCAACTGCTTCCAGAAGTTCCATAAATGATACCAGCTTTGATTAGCTCACCAAAGAAAAGAGTGTGCACTCTGAAACTAGATTGTGTCAGTACTTTAAGAGCAGATCCATCACTGGATAAAAATTCACTTATCCAAGCTCACAGGCTAATGTATAAGGTGGAAGCTATATTTATTGAGTGCCAAACAACAAAATACAACTGCCACAAGACCCTAGAGTGCTCAGATCAGCACAATCAGTGTAGGTTGATGTATTTGGGGAGCCGAGCCATCATCAGAAAGTTGCCTTGTGAGTATGTAATCAAGACTTAAAATTTTTGTGTCCACACAACAATTCATGGCTCAGTGACAGCAAGCCATTGATGTACCTACCCCAAAAATAAAGTTAGACCTGCCAGAAGACCTGCCATATTTTTTATAAGTTGCTGTCACTCCTTTTGGAAGATGACATAAAATTAGACCTGGCAGAAGGTCCTAGTCTGAAGTAGAGCCTGAATGGGAACTACCACCTTCTCCTTCTTTAACATGACTTTCAGAAGTGCCCCAGCCAATCAGCACCTCCTACACAGATTTTCCTCAGACTGCACTCAGTGCAATTAATTAGGTTTTGCATTACTAAATTATAGTCACATTTTGGTGCAGTATCCCTAAGATTACTCCTAGATTATGCTGGTAGAGTTTTGCCTCTTCCTTCGTATATTTACAGAATATCTCCTGGTCCACAGCTGCAAAAAGTAGATCACATCCATGTGGAATATATTTGTTGTGGGATCTATAGATAGACCTAACTCAACCCTCAGGTGTAGGATCACTTCTATTACTTCCAGGTTTGGGGGCAAGGAAAGGGACTTCACTCCCTTTCCATGAAACATCTATGAAAAAAATTCTCCTGGGCTAGGATCCTTGTCTTCTATTTTATTTCACAGATCTTTAGCAAGTAGGATAGGAATTCATAAGCAGTAGGCACTTCATCAATGGCATTGATTGTTTGGTAGGTGAAACTGCAGATAATTGGCTTATTGACAAGAAGAGACCACTTTTTAAGTATTGGTTGGAGAGGGAGAGAGAGAGGGAGGGAAAGACAGAAAGAGAGAGGGAGACAGAGACAAAGAGAGAGACAGAGAGAGAAGGGGAGAGAAAGAGGCACAGAGAACATATTCAAGGAGCAGATTGGAACAGAACAAGTCTAGGAAGAAGGATGCACTGAGCCACTGAGACTTTACAAGGACTTGCAGAAGGAAGGAACATGTTTCCAGGTTGTATTTAGAAAATTGGTATCTACTACTTAAAAAGGAACAGCTTATCTTCCAAAATGTTTGTCCTGGCCAGTCATCTCTTCCTCTTCACTGATGTCTTAGCCCATTGAAGAACATTCAGCTTTAGTGCTTAAAAGAAAGAAATTTGGAGCCTGGCATAGAAATATGTCTTAATAAGGCTCAAGTCTCAGATTTCTTATTCTTGAAGACATCTTCAAGTGGTCTTTCAGGGATCCTTCTGGCTCAAGAAGTGACATAGTCCTGGGAAATTGTCACCAAGAAGACACCATGCCATTTGGGACATTCCTGTTTTTGTACATGGTTGTGGCATGGATTTTTCCTGCTGTCTTCCTCTAGGTTTGAATTGCTAGGCAATATTGATAAAAATAGCCCAAACTTTGGAACCAGACATCCTTAGGCTTTGACAATTTCTAGCAAATCACATAGCCTCTCTGAGTCTGTTTTCTCAGCTATAAATGGGAGTGACAACCGCTTTTAGAGTTGTTGGGAGGACTAGAGATGACATTTGGAAAGTGCTTAGTCAATGGCTGTTTTTATTATGATTGACTCTCCAGAAACTTGGCATATGCAACAGATGACACAATTAGAGAAGTCATTCATCAGGTATCACCTGACTGGGTTCAGATCACCAAGCATGCTGCACATCCAAGTGGCCATGAACACTATGTGCACTCATGCCATCCAGCCAGGTACAGGCTGCCTCCCTCCCCTTCCAGGTCACTTTCACATGGAAATGCTGCCCTCCAAGTCTTAAACATGAGTCTTAAACATAAATAAAAATTCTTCCATGACAGACATCAGCATACTTGGAGTGGGGGGGGGGGAGGTAGTTGGACAGGACAAGGCAGGAAATATCCCCAATTAAGACAACTTCAATCATTCAATACAATCCTCTCATTTCATGGGTAGAAAAATGAAGACCTATACAGGAAAAGGGTCAGACCTAAGTCACTGACAGATCCATCCCCAAAACCAAGAGTTCCTGGCCATAGAAGGCCTTATTCACTGTCCCACACTACACAAATCCAGTAAAACAGACATATAAGGCAAGAAACCAGAGAAATGGAAAGTTAAGCTTATATGTATTTGCTGCTACTGCATAAATAACACTGATATAGGCACTAAAACTTAAAGGAAAAGTTTTCCGCTATTAAGTGGTTAACATGTCTAGCTGCCTAAAAAACACCTACCACATAAAACAGCAATAGTGAAAGGCTTTTAGTGACAAGTTATGGAATGTGTTCAGGGAGATCAGAGGTAGGAACAGAGTTAGGTCACAGAAGACTTCTTCCTCATACATACCGGGATATGTTGGAGCCCCACAGCATGGGCAGACTATGAGTAGACCATGGCTGGGATGGAAAGGACATTCAAGGAAAGATTCCAGCAGAAGTACAGTCCTGCAGTCTACACTGAGCATAGTATTTTCCTAAGCCAATAAAAATGGAGAACCTGCTGGAACTCCCAGGACCTGGGAACTATGTGCCTGGATGCTTCCTGGTCCTCTCACCAGGAATCATAGAGCTTTTTGCTTAGAGTAGACCTTAGGGACTCCAAATTTCTCCACAATCTCCATCATACTGAGGTACATACACACACAGGTAAGTCTTCAACCACTCACCACAGCAGCCTTCCATACAAGATTGTCCAACTCTTCTTGCTGTTACCCACAGGGCTAAAGTCAGTGCTGCCACTGCCTTTTCACAGTCTCCACCTGCCTTCACATATGCTACCTCCTTAGTGCCCTCATTCTATAAGCCTGGGAGAGCAAGTGCCCAGAAAACATAGATAAGTCCATCTGACTGCACTAACTTCAATCCTACCTTCATCTCACCTTTCCTATCTTGATTTTTCCTCTGTCCCTGTTTCATCATCTCCTTATTTTATCTTATTTTAATGCATATTTTTAATAAGTTGCTGTCACTCCTTTTTGAAGCAAGGTGGCATCCAAATACATGCCTGCTAGTCTAGCCTGTTTATACAGCAGCCTGACGAGATGAGAGGCACTCCATTCTCTCCTTCAGGGATACCTCAGCTCCCCAAATTCATCCTTCTAGGACTAAGCCAAATGTCAACTCTCCTACAAACCATTCCCCAAAAAATCCTTCCTCTCTGAGTTTCAACTGCACGTAGTATCCACCCCTTTACAGCACAGTCTCTATTTCACATTGCAATCCACTCTAAACACCACTAAAATAATTAATTTTGCTAAAGCAAAGCAGTCTGTTATATCATATCCTCAGTCAAAAATACTCAATGGCTCCCCGCTGCACAATGAAGGACTTCCTAATTTTACTACCTACTGTATCTAGGTTGATTTCCTATTTTGGTCCTACACAGTTAATAATCCAAACTGCCTGCTTTCCTCAAGCATACCCTGTTCCCTGTCACAAGTAAAAAGGAGGAAGTAGTGTTTCTCTCCAGCATTGTTGCTGGGTTGCACATTGCACAGAGGGACACATGCATTGACGCAGCTCTGGGAGATCCCTAGTCTCTCAGACATTTTAATTATGTTCCCTTAGTATTTCTTCCTTCTATTACTATGAGGTTTCTATGAATTCTTTTCCCCTAGGTGGTGCAGTGGAAAGAATATGGGCTAGAAGGTAGACACAGACTATTTGGTTCAAATCCTAGTGCTGCCTCTTAACAGCTGTGTGATTTTAGGCACATTCCTAGCTTCTCCTTGTCTCTATTTCTTTAACTTAAAAATAGGGACCACAAAGATTACTTTAAATATTAAATGAGATATTTGTAAAAATGCTCAGCTTTATACCAAACATGTAGAAGGGTAAATACTAGGCATCATTACTGATAAGCATTGTCCTTGTTATTCATGCTTCCATGTCCTGAAAGACCAAAGCAGGAGGTCAGAGTCCCACCTCATGCCCTTGGCCTCCACTCTCAGTGCAGACACTGCCGGGGCCCTTTCATGTCACACATCACTTTGCTACCTCACACGTCAGGTGGGAAATGCTACACTTCTTCCTCAGACCATTCATTCAGGGAGGCTCCTCTTCACCTTCCCTAACTCCTCTAAGAGCCATGATTTTTCATTCCTTTTGCGAAATGACGTGTCCCAAATTCTTCTGTCAGCATGTGTCATTCAACTGCTTGGAAAAGGGTGTAATAAATAAATACTTAAAATCCACCAGGATTATCTATCACCTCTGGACACAGCTGCACATGTGGACATTAGTTTATAATGGAGGCAGGTGAGTTCTACTCTAGTTGCCTCATATTTGTGTCTCTGAGCTAAACACAGATATTAGGGTATTAGATTGGAATGGGACCCAAGTACAAGAAGAACTTGCAAGATGAAATCTTAATATCACACTGAGCAGAAAAGTCTCCCAGGTTCTAGAAGTATAAGCATATTTGGGGCTGTCATTGGCATCATGGGTGTCAATGGGCCAATCAACATTTCTGGTTTCGGTCCTGATTTCACAAAGCAGCCTAGTTGCTTCTATGCAGCAACTTGGCAGGCCACCACAGAAGCTGCTACCTAGAGAAAGCAGGTTATACCAGGTGGAGGCTGACAAGGGCCCATTTAAATACATTTGAGTTCCACAGAAGGAGGTGGGTAATTTTCTTTAGGAAGGAAGACCATGTCCCTAGTCCCAAATACTGGTTGATCTTAGAGCTAGAATCTAGTTGGGTAGAATTATCCCAAATTTTTGTCCTGCCCCCTTGAAGAAGAGGTTTTTAGAATAACCCAGGAGGCAATGCCAATGGAGGGGAAGCCATTTTTCCTACTGTGCAACACTAGCTGGGCCCTATCAAGGTCAGATCCATGGTTTGGCCTCTTTAAGGCTACAACTAACCAGCTGAGCCACCAGCACAGGACCTGAGAAGATAAGTGCAACGCAGCAGGAGGGAGGGAGGTAGTTAGAAGCCTACATTAGAAACCTCTCAAGCTGTCTTCACATCTCATAGTCAATGAAGATGATGTAAGGATCCAATTCTGAGATCCAGGATGATGGGCAAATGGGAGTAATTTCAGTGGGGAAAAGTCACTTGAGGGCTGTCTAGTTCCTTTTATCTTTGGATGGAAAAAAATTTGGCCTCAATCTTTTTTAATCTCCAAAGCCTATAAACTGACATACAAAATACAAACTGTAAACATTCAGTCTAAATACACATAGAGTTCAATGTATTTGCTCTACAATTGAAGAATATTCAATTATTCTATGTAGAAAACACAAGAAACATACAGAAGGATGATTTTTGTTGTTCTTAGGTGCCATCGAGTAGGTCTATGAAGCAACCCTACATACAACAGGAGAAACGTATTGTCAGTGTTATTCATAGAGGTTTCAATAGCAGATTGGTTTTTTGAGGGGAGGTTGGGGAAGTGGGTTGCCAGGTCCTTCTCCCAAGTCTACAACACCTGGTGTTCCCAGAGGTCTCCCATCCAAATACTAACCAGGCCTGTCCTGCTTAGCTTCTGAGGTCTGACTGAATCAGACGCCAGAGTGGTACATCTGCAGGCACAAAAGGAAGATTGTTGATGTTATTAGGTGCCGTCGAGTCATGTCCGACTCATAGCGACCCTCATAGGGTTTTCAATGGCAGATTGTTTCGGAATTGCCTCGGGAGTGGGTTGCCACATCCTTCTCCCATTTTTGCGGTGCTGGGAATCAAACTCGGGACCTCAGAGACTGCAGAGCAGTGCTCTACCAACTGAGCTAGATCCCAGCCCAAAAGAAAGATAGATAAAGCTAAATACATGCCGATTAATACACAAGTAGTTCATGAGACATATCAAACACACATAAGAGCAGCAAATCATGTATATGTTGAAGAGAAGTGAGGAAAGAAGTAAAGGACCCAGTAGACATTTCACATTCTTGATTCTCACCACTACTCATTGGTGACACCAAATCAGGCCTCACGAGTCCTCTACCTGAGCCTGCACAAGGGAAAACATAGTATATGTTAGTCACAGGCACCTTCTGCCTTCTGTGTCTTCTCACACACGTCAGTTCTGATCACCATACCATGACCAGGAAAGGCTGATAAGAGAGGCAAAAAGGACATATGACCCTTACATGTAACAGAGAAGTATAAATGTCATCCTTACATCATTTGCCCTCTAACATAAGTACATAAACTTACTCATATCCTTCCTCCTGTGTTTGGCTGGTTCATTGGTTGGTTTGATTTTTTTGTTTTATGTTTGAAGTTGATTAAGGAAACCTATGTGATCTAAAGAGGGCTGGGATTTAGCTCAGTTGGTAGAGCACCACTCTGCAATCTCTGAGGTTCCTAGTTCAATTCCCAGCACCACAAAAATGGGAGAAGGATGTGGCAATCCACTCCCGATGCAATCCCAAAATAACCATTGAAAACCCTATGAGGGTCGCTATGAGTCGGACATGACTCAACGGCACCTAACAACAGCAATGTGATCTAATTTGGCTGTGAGTTTTCAGTTTGATATCCTGGTCAATATATATATACATATAAAGCACATTCAGAAGCCACCATGGCATCCAAATAATATCCCATCACAAGGAGGACAGGTAGGGAAAAATAGTCAAGGTCAATAATTGACAAAAGACAAGGCAAGTACTAATTTCATGTCTAAGGTCAGAGTAGGATTAGAGCCTTAAGTAAAGATCATTTTTCTAAAAGCCAAGATATGAGTGTCCTCTTTCTGGCTCTGCCACTAAGAAGTGGTGGACTAATCACTTGGCCTCTTAGAAACCTAGTTTTCTTATCTGAAAGAATGAGGCAGATAGATTAAATTATCTCTAATCCCTCTTCTGGCTCCTTCTCGAGCTCCCAGTTGGGGATTTGAGGTCTGGTTCCAGGCTGTACACCACAGCTAATAGACCATTCTTTGGAAATGGTGTTGACGTAAAGCTACTGGAGCTTGCGCAAAGGACAGAAATCATCTGGCTCCTATATTAGCAAATGGAAAGTAACAGAGAAGAAGGTTGGGAAAAACTGTCTTTTCTCCTAAAAGCCCCACATTCTCCCAGTGGACCAGATGTCTCTGTTTGCCTCTGCACCACTCTCCACTGGTTCTAGATACATCTCCATCCTTCTCCAGCCTGCACTGCCAGGACGCTGGTCTGTAGGGACCACACCCAGGCTTCCTGCCCTTTGGCACCCTGCTGGATTCAGCCATTAGAAATCCTTGGCAGAATATGAAAGGAAGCCAGGAGGATGAATGTAGGATGCCCCCTACCTCTCTACAACCTCCCTGTGGGACTTGATGGCCTGGACCTGATGGCCGGGCTGTGTCCCCAAACCCAACATCACAGCTCCTTTTTAGGTATTTGGCCCATATGGACTCTCTGTCTCCAAGTTCTTGGGGAGATAGTCCCTTCCCTCATTCCTTTATATAGAGAGAAACTAACCTCTCCCCACTACTAGTCTCTGCTCCCACCTTTGTAAAAAGCCTCCTCATCACTATGCAGTGACTCCCATCACCACCATGCTCTTTGGTTTTTTCCTTCTTAGATTTTCCAGTTCTCTTTCCTTCAGATTACTTAATGTGGTAAGGTCATCTGTTCCCTGCAGGAACTCTGACTGGAACCTTTAATGAGCACATTTTCTCCCTAGTCCTAACAGTGAACAATTGATTCACTCTGAAAATCTCTGCACTTTGCAACTCAACATACACAGGACTTTCTCTAGAGCAGCAGAATTTCCAGAGAGAAGCTCATTTCTCTTTGCAATGTAGACTTCTCCAAGTTTACCTGCAAAATGTCTTGTTCAGAAGAAAAGCATCACAATGGATGTGTGGGTGAACAACACAACTCAACATTTGTGTCATTGTCTAATACACTCTACCACCTAAACTAATAACTCAACATTTCTTCTTAGAGATAACACCCAGACCACCATTCCAAGGAACTCAGTGTCCTCATCAATCCTGGGTCCTCCTCAACCGTAGTTCTACTGTTACTACCCTGGGGCTCACCACAAATTGGAAGGTAATGCAAGTCAGATGCACCTGGCTGGCTTCTGGACAAGTAATCCTCTCTCTTAGCCCACGCCTAACCCTGATATTTCAACTTCTTGACAGGGTTTCTTTTTAGTAATAATAGTAATAACCAGTTATTGAGCATCTCTGTACCAGACACTAATCTATGCATCATGTGTTACACAATTCAATCTTCACACAATTATATTGCAGTAGGAACCTTTACCATCTCATCCTATTTTAAAGAAAAAAAAGGGGGGGGCATACAGAGGTTAAAAATATATGCTAGGATTCAGGCCATTGCAGTGTAGCTCCAGAGCTTGCACTGTTTTGTTTTATTTTTTATATTTTACCATGACATGTTTTAATCATACAAAAAGTAGAAAGTATAGTATAACCGTTGTTAGATGCCATTGAGCTGGATCCAACTCATAGCGACTCTATGTGCAAAAGAATCAATCACTCCCCAACACTGTGCCATGCACACAATCTTTTTTATGTTTAAGCCCATTGTTGCAGACACTGAGTAAATCCATCTACTTGAGGATCTTCCTTTTTATCATTGACTTGCCATTCTCCCAAACATAATGTCTTTCTTTAGGGATTGGTCCCTTCTGACTACATGTCCAAAATATGTAAGATATACTCTAGCCATCCTTGCTTCCAAGGAGCACTCTGTTGGTTCTTTTGGCAGTCCATGGTACATTCAATACTCATCTCCAGCACCATAACTGAAAAGCAGCAATTCTTTTCCTGTCTTCCTTATTCAATGTCCAGCTTTCACAACCATGTGATTGATGCGACTGAAAATACTATAGCATGAATTAGGCACACCTTTGTCTTTGATATAACATCTTTACTTTTCAACAATTGAAAGTGGTCTTTTGAAACAGCTTTTCCCAATGCATTGCTTCTTTTCATTTCTTGACTGCTGCATCTATGGGCATTGATTGTAGAATCAAGTAAAGCAAAATCTTGGACTAACTCAATCTTTTCTCCATTTATCATGAAGTTGTATACTGACCTAGTTATAAGGATTTTTGTTTTCTTGATGTTGTGATACAATCCATATTGAAGGCTGTGTTGTCTGATCTTCATCAGTAAATATTTCAAATCCTCTTCACTTTCAGCAAGCAGAGTTGTGTCATTTGCATAATGCAGGTTGTTAATGACTCTTTTTTCAATCCTGATACCACATTCCTCTTCATAAAGTCCAGGTTTTTGGATTATTGGCCCAGAGATTGAAGAGGTATGGTGAAAGAATAAAGCACTGACACACACCTTTCTCGACTTTAAACCAGGCAGTATTTCTTTGTTCTGTGCAAACGACTGCCTCCTGGTCCATGTACAGATTCCTCATGAGTACAATTAAGTGTTCTGCTATTCCCATTCTTCTTAATGTTATCCATATTTGTTGGGATCAACATAGTCAAGTGCCTTTGCATAGTCAATAAAACATAGACATCTTTCGGGTATTCTCTGCTTTTAGTTAATATCCAGCTGACATCAGCAATGATGTCCCTTGTTCCATACCCTCTTCTGAATCTGGCTTGATTTTCTGGCAGTTCCCTGTTAATATACTGCTATAATCACATTTGAGTGATCTTCAGAAAAATTTTACTTGCATGAGATATTAATGTTATCATTCAATTATTTCCACATTTAGTTGTATTTTCTTTCTTGTGAATGAGCACAAATATGGATCTCTTCCAAGCAGTTGGCCAGGTAGCTGTTTTCCAAATATAACTAGTCTCTATAGGTACTAGTCTCTATGTACCTATAAACTAGATTTAATCATTATGAGCTTGTGGCCATATTTGCTTCATTATTTTTGTTGAATTATTTTGAAGTGAAATATAGATATCATGACATTTCACCTACAAAATTATAATGTGCATGTCTTGGTCATAATACCACTATCATACCTAAAAAACTTAACAAAAAATCCTTAATAATCAGTTCATATTCAAACTTCCCCATCTCCCCAAAATATGCAAGCTTTCATTCATCTGCACATCCCCTTTATATAGGGCCAGGCTGAACTTGTCCAAATTGTTCCATCCACATGATGTTGAATCCTCATCAGTAGCTACCCCTTTCATTCCTATGCTCCATGATTTTTTCCTTTCTTAGGTAGTTGCTGAAAATGAAGAACGTTCTCTCTTATTCTAGTTCTCCTTCCATCAGCTTATGTATAAATCTACAGTGAACCAACTTTTCCTGAGGAAAAAAGACTCAACTTTCCAAATTACCCTCCTGATTGCAGCCAAGAGCATGTGAGAGACATAGAAAACAAAACACACACACACACACACACACACACACACACACACACACACACACACACACACACCACTGCTCTGTCCACTGAGGAATGATGGGGGCACTCCCATGGAAAGGAAATGGGTCTTCCTGGGGTGAAAAGTCTCCCCAAGATGCAAGAAAACTCTCAAAATTTGCTCCATGTCTTTGTCTTAGACACACTTGTTCTGGAAACAATGTGTTCTGGAAACAATGTGCTCAAGTGTTACAGGTTGGGAAAGAAAAATAAGGCTGGGTCATTCCCAAATGCAGAGAGTCAGCTATGAGATTCTAGACCCCCAACCACAAAATAATGCTCAGGCACACTGCTTTCTTCCCCTCAAAGCCCACCTAACCAGCTCCTGCACTGGCCAGATAGCTTCAGGGGATACTTTCTCAAAACCTTTAGATTTCTCATCTTTGGCTGGGCAATGTTTGCAGTCAGCAAGAGGACCAGCCCATCATTACTGCTGATTTTCTCCCTGTTTCAGACCTCTTTGATGAAGGAGGAAGAAGAAGAGTACAGAGCAGAAAGCATCAGCTGAGTCAACCCTGCATACTATTAGGGAGCTGAAAGTCCTCAATATACCCCTAAACACCAAAACCACATGTCCTTCCTCTGAATAGCTGCCAGAAAGGAATCATATCATATCATTCACTGATATATAGATAAGGAATTTAAACCCCTATTTGTTCTTTAAGGATTACTCAAAATCACCCCAAGTTTGCTCCCCTTTTTTCCACTTACTTAGCATCTATTGATGGCCCAATAGTAAGATGTGTCAGGATGAGCCTAATTATCTGCTTCCACGGTTGTCTACCCCCACTAGACTCTGAGCTCCTTTTAGCTAATACCATGTCTTATCTCTGTACTCTTGAGCCTTAACTTAGGGTTAGTCATTTCAAAAATGTGGTCAAAATATGTGTGTGGGGGGGTGAACATGAGCAATGTACAACAATATGCATGCATGGAAATGTCATAATGAAACCCATTAATTTGTACACTAACTAAAAAAGTACTAAGAAAAAAATCACTAATGCCAGGCATGGTGGCACACACCTGTAATCCCAGCGGCTGAGGAGGCAGAGGCAGGAGGATCTCAAGTTCAAGACCAGAGGCAGACTACATAACTTAGCGAGACCCTGTCTCAAAATGTAAAAAAAAAAAAAAAAAAAAAAATGGGCTGCAGTGCAGGTCAGTGGTTCAGCACTTGCAGAGCATGCAAGCATAAGGCCCTGGGTTCAACTCCCAGTACAAAAAAAAAAAAATTACTAATAAAAACAAACTGAATTCTAGCATGTTTTCCAAAGCCATCTTTTGTATCTTTCTAATGGCACTACAGTATAAATTTTTATTTTATTTCAAGAAAATATTCAATTGCTTCTCAGTAGCTCCCTTGATAACTGCATTACCTGGAAAGCAACACACATCCAGAAAACTTACACATATAGAGAAAGTAAGTCTGCCTCTAATTAGAGTTTTATAGATCAATCAATCTCTTTACACCATGATTCCTAACAGGGCAGCCCAGCCTTTTTTGTGTCTCACTAACCAAAGGCAGTGCACACATATGGCACAACCTCGAGAAATGCTTGTTGAATTGGCCTGATGGTGTCCATGGTCAGAGCTCCCTAGAGAAGTTGACCATCTGCCAAATATAGCTACAGTGTGTTTGAATTATGTTAAGTAGCTGACAAAGTTCAAATGGGGAAGAAAATTACCAATCCCTCCTGAAAGTAGGCTGAGAGAAGGGCTTTTTTGCTTCCAAAATGTCCTAACATCTTGTTAAATACTGACATCTGTTTGCCTCCAGCTTGCTGCTCCCAATGTTTGCCAACTGGCCAAGACTGTTTGTGTCTTCACCAACCATCTTCCCCATTTCACTCACATCACTTCTTTCTAGAGCTGGAAACTTCAGAGGCACTACCATGTAAGCACTGTATGGGCACCAGGGGCAAATACCCGCCAGGTCCATTGAAGTGACCCAGTGGTCACCCTTAGCCTGCAAAACTGCAAATAGTACCCTCACCCCAATCACAGTCCCCACCCGCTTCCTGCCTCTCCTTTACTTCCCACTGCCCTTTTAAATCACATAGACCTGGCTGCCTGGCACCCCTGAAGACACCGAGCCCTTATTCCCAGTATCCAAGTCCTTTTGGAGACAGATGGCTCATACGTCCATCAGCCACCTCCATGTTCTTCTCTTCCCAGGAAAGCTGTCCAGGCTCTCCCTCTGCCTCTCTAAGCTCTCTTGTGATGCCTCATTGACTCCTCTTTTCCTCCTACCATCTAACACTGAGCAGCCCTGAAAGTTGAACCCTTCAGTCCTCCACAGCTCTCCCCCCACACTCCTCATACTCCCACTCCTTCAAGACTCTGATGTTATATTGAAAAACATATTCTTACACTCCAGTGTAACCCCTTCTTTCTCTTTTATATCCCTCAATGCCCTGAGGTGACTGAAAATCTTACATCAAGCACCCCCAAATCCATAGCTTACCCCTGTTCTCTACTGTTCACTTCTGTCTCACAGACTTGTTTTCTAGACACCTCATTTGAATTACTGGCCATTGCCACGACTTCACTGTTTCCACTTCCCAAGTTAGCTTCCTTTCCCAAGTCTCCTTTCTTCTACTGTGCCTCTATTTTGTTAAGGCATTAAGGAAGTGTGGGATGCTAAAAAACAGAGAGAGAGAAAGAGAGAGAGAAAGAGAGAGAGAGAGAGAGAGAGAGATTGAGAGAGAGAGAAAGGGAGGGAGAGAGAGAGAGAGAGAATATGGAGATGAGGGTAGGAAAAGAAGAGAATTAGTGGAGATCTTTCTATTTGGAAGATAGCAAGAAAGTTTTAACTCCCAGGCAGGGGTCCAAGATGTGGATCTCTAGGACCTTCCCCTAAAGACTCTAAATTCAGGAAGGCTGGGCTGAGGCCCACGAATCTCCCCAATCACAATGTCCCCAAGTGATTTTGATGCAAGAAATTGTAAGTTGCATTCTAGGAAAGACTAGATTTTAGCAGTTGGATATAGGATAAATCAGACAGGGCTAAAAATATGTAAATGCTCAAAGGTGGCTTTAAATAGAAGCAATAAACTGTTACAAAGCTATGTTGCTTAGGGATTTTTACTGAAACCATAGAACTGGGAAAGTCCATAGAGAGTGGTGTAATGTCTTCATTTGACAGAAGAAAAACTGAAACCCAAAGGAGTTTAGCTGCCTACTGAAGACCACACAAGTCCAAGGCAGACTGTTAACCTAAGTGGCCAAGGATGTCCTTTGTCCATAGAAACAAAAAAGCAGGTATATGTACACTCAGAGGCTTAAAACTGTTTTTTAATGTGTCAATGAATTGTCAGAGGCTCTTTTTAATACGCAGAATCTGATTCAGCAAGAGGGGAGCCCAGATTCTGCATTTCTAACAAGCTCCCAAGAGATGCCAATGCTGCAAGTCCACCACTCACCCCTTTTGTACAAAGTCTCATCAGGTAAAAGAACTGCTCTTCTGTTACTCTAAACAAATGGCCTATTTCTTTAAAGTGAACACTTGTGCTGCAGAAAGCAATCTACCCTGGTGTCCTTAGTCATACTGTGTGAAGTAAGTGGACTCCTGGAATGGCTGCCTCCAGGCTCAACTGTTCACAGCCAGTAAAGGGAGCCTGGAACAAAAGGGCACTCACAAGCCTTTACCCTTGGCTGCTGCTACTAAAGCATCCATATCAAAATGTGACAGGATGATGAAAATTAGGATTTGAAAAGATGTATGTATGAAAACATTTGAGAAATTAGATTATTTCATTTTGAAGGAAACTTTCAAATTAAAAATAAATGTCCTTTTCTGGAAATACTGTAGAACCAAACAAAAGAGTTTTTATTTGGAATGAGGAAATAAAGATGCACTTAGTGCCATTATTAGGAAAAAAAAACTGGATGACATAGAAGAATGGTTGCCTGGCTCAGAGGTGGGCTCTGGCACTAGCCACCTTTAAAACCTGGCTCTGTCACCCACATGCCATGGCATTTGGAGCAAAGCATTTAACCTCAGTTTTCTTATCTATAAAATGGGGTTATTATAATAATTAAATGAATTAGTATAGATAAAGTAACCCCCATGTTGCCTCACATATGGTGGCCATTCAATACAAGCTGGCTATAAATATGACCAAATTTGTGAGTGCAGCTTAGCCAAATTTGTGAACCACAGCTTAGTCGATTCCTTGGCCACAAGGAGCTCAGCTTGATCATTCACAGTGGATGTTTAAATTTTTGAGGAAAACACACCAATGCCTGGCATGTGTCAGACATTGTATGAGCTATTGGTACAAGATGGTTCTTAGTCTCTACATTAAAATGGTACTTCATTCCTTTCAATGACATCATATCTTTGTGAAACTGGATTTGGGGCAGTAGCTATAATAAAAACCAAGCATAGCACAAAAATCAATGCAGAACAGGAAATGAGGGGAGAAATATCCTATCTGATCCCAACACTGAGAAGTTGTGCAGTGCCCAACAGGCACATACAGCTCATTAACATGTCACTGGTTTGTTAAGAATGAAATAAAAATACTTTTCTTGAGGGCTTAGGGAAATGTTGGTCAAAGGATACAAACTTTCAGTTAGCCAGAAGGAATAAATTCAAAAGATTTATTGTATAACATGGTGACTATAGTAAATAATAATGTACATATGAAAATAAATGATAGTATGTGAGGTAACACATACATTAATTAGCTCAGTTTAGCACAGTGAAATTCCATATATATCAAAACATATGTTGTACACTATAAATATATACAATTTTTATTTATCAAAAAATAAATTTAAAAAATGATTTTCTTTCCATTTATGTGTTTTGGTTTTTTGTTTTTTCAAATGACTACTACATTATGATAGGAGAAGGATCCAGCAACCCACTCCCAAAAAACAATCTGCCATTGAAAACCCTATGAATTGCAGAGAAGCACTGACAATAGTGTTTCACCTGTTGTACATAGGGTCACTATGAGTCGGATACCGACTTAATGGCACCTAACAAAAACAACTACATTATGAGGACATAAGTACTTTAAGTTATTTGGATCTAACTTCTTAATCAATTGTACTTTGTTTAGCCAAGGGTGGCACTCTCACTAAGATGTTAAGGTACCATGAATAAACAAAGTTTGGGAACTTCCACACTGCACAAACACTTCCTTTAATATGTAAAAAATCCCTGGACAGAGAAGATAAGATATAGGCCATAAGGAGCATATACCCAATGGAACCAGAGTTAGATTCAACCAGATACAAACCAACGATCGCTGCAGAATGACATTTTCTGACATTACACTTCAAAAAGCCACTTGCAAAACGCAAACTTTAACTTGGATATCTAGGAAAAAATATATGATAAATCTACATGTTTTCATCTTCAGCCTAGAAGATGGATGGTCCAATCTGGAAAAGACTCAATGTATTACTTAGCTGTTGCCAGTGTAGCAGAAAACCAACCTTAACAAATTTATGGAGGAAAAGATTTATTGGAAGCTCACAGTTAGAGGATCAATCCATAATGGTGGCAGGGCAAGCATGGCAGTGGTAGCAGGACCTGTGGCAGATGATCTCACAATATGGCAGGGCAGGAGGTAGAGAGCAATGAGGGCCATGGGCCCCAGTAAAAATCTCCAAAGGACCACCCTCAGTGACTCAATTCCACCATGTTAGATCCCATCTCCCAAAGCTTCCATAGCCTCCACAAACAGTGCCACCAATTCAGAACTAAAAGTTAAAGCACCTGACCTTTGGGAAACATTTTATATTCAAACCAAGATACTCTATCCCTGGCTCCCAACGGTATCTGGCCCTCTCATGATGCAAAATGCATTTAGTACAACTTTAAAAGTCCCCAAAGTCGGCCAGGCATGGTGACGCATGCCTGAAATCCTAGCAGCTGAGGAGGCGGAGGCAGGAGGATCACAAGTTCGAGACGAGAGGTAGTCTACGTAATTTAGCAAGACCCTGTCTCAAAAAAGTAAAATAAAAATGGGCTGCGGGTGCAGCTCAGTGGTCCAGCACTTACAAAGCATGCAAGCACGAGGCCCTGGGTTCAACCCCCAGTACCACCAAAAAAAAAAAAAAAAAGAGTCCCCAAAGTCTTGACAGTCTTAATTATGGTTAAAAGCCCAAATCCAAAGCCTCGACTGAGATTCAATGCAAACTTAACTGTAAGGCCCTGAAAGAAGACAAAAAACAGGTTACATACTCCCAACATACCATGGCACAGAGCTAGCATTCCCATTCCAAAGAGGAAGACTAGGGGCACAGAAAGGAAAGACCAGTCTACAGTCCAATATCCTGCTGGACAAACAAAACTTGTCCGTTTAAATCTAGCATCAAGCATCATCTGTGCTCAAAACAGGCTTGCATAGCTCTGCCCCTGGGCCCTGCCATTTGTAACACAAATGGCCCTCCTAGTCTGGCTCCACTTTTTGTAGGAAGCTTCCCTCTGTCAATATTTCATATTGCTGGCATCTCCAACATCTGGGGCTTCTATTGCTGTGTAGGCTCCACCCACAAAGCTTCACACATCAACTCTTCAGATCTTTACAGGACATTCAACCCTGGTACACATTGCCTGGCCTTGCAGGCTATCTTCTGAAACTTTGGTGGCAGCCTCTAGAGCCCCTTAACTTTTTCATTCTGCATGCCTGAAAAACCAACTTAGTGACATAGATGTCACTAAGGGTTGCTGCTAGCTGTAGAAGTACCTGGGCCCTTTGGGGCCATGGCTGCAGTGGTGGTCTCTGTAGGTCCAGGCTGAGAAATCATGTCCCTAGGTGGCCTTTTTCCAGCAGGGCATCCTAGAGGCCTTCACATTTCAAACACTCTCCCTTCAAATGGGTTGTTTCACACCTGGGGGTCTTAGATGGGAGGGGCCTGGTCAATACCTTCTGTGCCTCCAGTCCATCTTTCTTGTCCCAGCACAAAGTGTGTGGCTTTTCTTTACTTTGGCCTATCTCCTTGCCTGAACCTGCCCTATTCAGAGTAACCTTTAAAAAGCTCACCTCCATAGCCTTTTGTCTCTTTAAGCTGCACATTTTCCAGATCTTTCTGTTGTGACTTTTGCTCTATTTTCTCACCATACATTTGCCTGAATGCAGCAAAGAGAAACCAATATATGCCCCAAATATCTCAATGTGCTTATGTTACTTCTTCTACCAAGTTAATTAGTTCATTGGTTTTAAATTCAGCCTCACTCAAATCTTTGGGACATGGACAAATTGAAGATAGTCTCTCTGCTAGAATATAATATAGATCACCTCCACTCCAGTGCTCAATAAAGTCTTCATTTTCCTCTGAAAATAAAGTCTCATTTGCATTTCTATCAGCAGTAGCTGTTCTGGTCTTCCTTACTCTCATCAGAGCCACCTCTCAAGCCCTCCAGGGCTTCTCATGCACACATCTCCAAACTTTTCCAAACTTCTCCTGTAAACAAGTTCCAAAAGCCTAGGAACCACATGGTTAAGTTTCTGCACAGCCACAACCCCACTCTCCAGTACCAATTTTTTGTATTAGCCAGCTGGTATTTTGCTATAACAAGAAGCCAACCAAAGCAAATTTACGGGGAAGAGGTATTTATTGGAAGTTCACAGTTAGCGTATCAGTCCATAATGGCAGCAGGGTAGACATGACAGCAGCAGACAGCAGAGCCTGTGTTACATAACCTCACAGTATGGCAGACCAAGAATGGAGAAAATGACCAGAGCCATGGATCTGGGTGAAAACTTCCAAAGGCCCACCGCCAGTGACTCAATTCAGCAAATCTAGATCGCACCTCCCAATGTTTCAATAGCCTCCATAAACAGTGCCACCAGCTGGGGACCAAACATTAAAGCACTGACCTTTAGGAGACATTTTATATTTAAACCATGACACTAATGGAAATGTGAGTAAAGGATGCTAAGACAGATACTACAGGGAAACTCACTGATTTAATTGGATTAAATCAATGCTAATAAGAAATTCTTAGAAAAAAAATGAATTGCAGGTCAAAGCTATGAAGCCTGCAGTATGACGCCAAGCCACAGATAAGGTTGATGCTCTCTGGCACCATAGGGAGATATGTGGCTTCAAAACTTTCAAGCTTGAGAAGGGAAAAAAGGTAACTGGCAGAGGGCTTGGGTCAGAAAACAGTAAGGGCTTCCTTTGGTTACTGTATAAAAAGCACAAAGATAAATGGAACTCTTCAGCTTGCAACTTGTTTTATTTGTGGCCAGAAATTGCATCTGGCCTACCCAACAAAATGAGTTAATTCAGCCCAAGGATAGAGGAACAGAGATGTGGTATCCACCAAGAGACAGAGGAAGATATACAGGTAGCTGTGTTATCATGAACTAAAGGTAGGAAATCATATATATAAATGTTATTGAGCTAAAGGATAATATTCTTTGGGGAATTTGGATGCCTTGTGTCTCACTTTCTTAGCAAAGTCAGATAGTTTGAACCTTCGAAGTGAAACCTCAAGCTTAAGGAATAAGTCTAGACATTGAAGACTCACTGAATAGAGAAGACAGAGTGTCCATGAGCAGCAGAAACAGTGAAGTTTCATGGGATGACTTGATCCAGAGAGAAGTACAAAGACAGCAGCTGATGACATCAAGAACTATACCCAGGTGTTCTCACTGAGCTCCACAGGCTTGGGATTAAGCACCTGCACATGCAGAGAGCAGGAGTGAAGCAGGACAATACCCCAGTCACTAAAAACTGCCATAGCTAGAACTCACACCTGTTTCCCCTGTCCTCTAGCTCCTTCAGCTTCTCCATATGCCCTGGATGCTGAATGGGTATTTTGCTGCCTTCCCAGACTGACCATTCACCATTTCATCCCAATCCCGGGCTGCTGCTGTCTTGAATCTAGCTTTGGGGTATACTCTGGTCTGTCTTCCCCCTCTGGATCTGACTCTTGGTCAGTCTATACACTTCTTGACCTTTAAATCCTGCTTCTGTTTCCTCAATTCCTGTTCCTCACTCTCTGCCTGGTTTACAGAATAATGAAATCACACCTAATTCCAGATGGGGAAGAGTGAGAGAGGATGAGAAAAAAATCAGGATATGTCCAGGAGACTTAATCTCCAGAGGAAGCTGCAGTCTGAAAATCAAACTGCCCTCCCCATCAGCACTTCGCCAAGCCAAATGTGGCAAGGAATAAATCAATGGAAGTTAAAACTCCCTCTAAGAGGGAGGGAAAAGATCTGGCAGGGCCAGCCAAGAGAGATAACTCTGGGGGAAAAGATTTGCCAAATATCCAATTTTTAACACTTGGAGGTTCTGAGAAAATTCAAACAAAACTTTTCTCCTTTCAAAAAGTCTTCTTTACAGACCAGGAGAGGAAACAAATCATGTTTAAGAGCAGCTGTTATATACACATTATGGCTAATCCAAAACTATTGACTGTACTTTCTTGGGAAACCCACAAATATTTGGTGGGTTCTATAAATGTATAAACTGAGGCTAGTGTACCTCACTCAAAACTTACTCTGAAAAGTTCATACAGAGACTGGCAAGGCTGGAGGATTGTTGTTCCATGGATTTCTCATGGCTAGGGATAGATACTAGCTAGGGAAGTTTACTGGGAATTTAGGTGTCATGTCTGAGAACAGGGACTCTGGGGCACAAGTCAATCTTTATATGATTGGCATTTTGTCAGAGTTGAGGTAAGCAGAGGAGGACTTTCCCCTAAGGACATTCTCCATAGCCTTTAAAAGTGACTTATACATTGAAGGAGCCTTAGCAAACATCCATTTCAGCACCTTCACTTTGTAGTAAAGAAACTCAGACCCTGATTGGTGCAGAGGGGAGAGTACACAGCTTAGAGCAGTGTCCAGTGCTCCCCACCCCAGACTGAGGACACATTCCTTTGTTCCACACTGAAGCCATAGATTGTGCAAGTGAAAGATTTGAGAAAGTCCCTGCTGACATCCAAAGAAGGTCAACCTTTCACTGATCATATTTTGGGGGGGATTCTCCTCCTCTTCCCCAATAAAACATGCTTCCCTTTAGAAAGTACACCCCAACTGCAGTATACACATGACTTTCAAAGCAAAGAAGAGACTGGCAAAAAGTCAAACAACCCTGAAAGGGAGGATGAAAAACAGGGTTAAAAGTACTGACACTTGAAGAGATAAATTGTCTCCTTTGTTCTTATCCTGCACAAAGGCTGTCCAGGAATTCACAATGCTCTCACCATTCAAGCTGATGTACAGGAAGATCAAATTGAATCCAACAGTCCAGAAATGGAAAAGTCCCAGAGAATAAAGCCTCAGCCTCAAGGGTCCTAGAAGGAATGAATAAAGTATGTACTTGGGGGCAGAACCAAATGCATAAAAATGGCATGAAAAAAAATGGCACCCAATAGAGAGCTTGACAACATCTTAAGGACAGTGCTAAAGAGATTTAGGATTGGATTTGACAGTGCCACCTCTGCAGTTGTTGTTGTTGTTGTTAGATGCCATTGAGTCGGTATCCAACTCATAGCAACCCTCTTATGGTTTTCAATGGCTGACTGTTTCGGGATTGCCTTGGGAGTGGATTGCCAGGCCCTTCTCCCCTACCTCTGTAGTTAGGCCCTGACAAATCTAGAGTTGTATGGCTCTGGGTCTTGGGAAAACCTAATATAGCACACGATCACACACTCAACTACAGATCTGTTAGAACCTCATTTGGGGAGTTGCCTAGGATTTCCCTCACAGAAATAAACAAAATATGTGAGGAAAAACACAAACATGTTTATTCAACACCTAGAATCATTCTAAGGTGGAGAAATTAAGACAGTCTGAAAACATGTCTCAACTAGCCAGAGAAATACCTCTACATGTAACAAATCAAATAAATACCTCAAAAAACTAGACAGAACTAGATGGCTATTTCCTAACTGGGCCAGGGTAGAGAGAAGAAATTAGATGACCTCCTTTTGGATTCAAGTGATGTGTTTGGTGGCATCAGGAAGATGGGAAGAGGAAATATTTTGGCTAGCAGTTACCAAACCTCTGTGAACCCTGCACCCATCCAGCAGCCCAGTTATCCTGGCTCAAAAACCAGACATGACAAACAGCTTCTATGAGAATTACAGAGAATTAAATTATATAGCCAAATCTAATGCTAGAAGTGATGCATTACAGACTCTGTTGGGAAATGTTGAAAGTCATTTGTGTTATCAATTTCTTTAAGTTTTTGGCATATAGAATCCAAATCTCTCTCCCCTCAAAAATGTAATGTCTAGTCAAATGCTAAAACTTCCAGACACTAGAAGTTTTAGCATTTGACTAAGTATTATGAGGTATTCACCAGGTTTTATCTTAAAATTCCAAAGGTCCTAAAGGTTAACCGTTAATAGAATAAACTATTTGTCATAAACTCCACCCCCCCAAATTAAAGAGCAATATGCAGCTAGATCATAGATGATATTCTCCTAGAGAAACTCTGTCTAGAACTCATGATAATCATAATCCGCAAAGTTGAGCTTAAAGTTAACAGATGCTGGCCTAGCTCTCTCTGCTCCTGGTCCACTGTGATGTGAAACTTTCCTCTGCCACACACTCCTGTTGCCATAGACTGAGTGCCTCAGCTTTGCCTTCCCTGCCACTATGAACTCTGAAACTATGCACCAAAACAAACCTTTCTTTCCTTAAATTGTTTCTGTCAGGTGCTTTGGTCATAGTGATGCAAAAGTAACTAAAACAGATGCTAATCAGGACTCTCAGAAATCCTGGTTATAGGAAAAGAATACATAACCCATCTCAGTGAGGTATTATCATCACATCATATAATCTCACAAAGCTCCTGCTTCCAAGATACAAGTTAGCTCATCAGTGGACAGTAATAGTCTATACCACCATGCTGTGCATAGATCAGTTGGCCAGTGGGTCCAAATGGAGAAAAAACAGCCTGAAAGTCCCCAGTATGCTCTCTGGAGTTGGGCAAATATGGTAAGGCTGGCTGCTTGGACACCATGAAGCTAGTGACTACCTGCTAGAGAAAGGCTGAGAGGTACACTCTGAGGGTCCACCAAGCTTCAGGGAAGCATCAGGTCTGGGGCTGAAGGGAAAAAAAAAACTTCATAGGTCTGGAAAGTTTGTACAATTAGCTGGTTAAGGAGGACATTCAGCATGTGTTCCATTTACCTCCAAAAGCTTCTGTAATTTTAAATAAAGCAGTAACTGGAAGATGGACAGAGAGAAGAAAGTTGTATCATAACTGATGTCAAAAATACCCAAGCCCATGAGCACTTTGGAAAAATAGGGGAATATAACCCAAATAAATATTTGAGTTTTACTACATATTAGCCATAAGGTTACATAAACTTTGTGGGTTGATGAAGGTGTTGCCAGAAGTAATGTAAAGGTTGCATAATGGAAAAAGCCAATGCTGTATTACTCTATACCCCATCATCATTTACTAATAAAGGGAGAACAAAAAGACCCAAGCCTCTCATATTCAACCATCTCTACCTAGCCTTAATTTTTCTGTTGCCTAAGAATAGTGGCAAAGCATGCTGGGAAGGTTAGCTTTAATATCTAGGTATAGGCCCTGGGGTTATCTAGGCCAATTCTTGACTCTCCATCTGATCTTTATATTTGGCAAGAGGCCTGGGGATTTCTCCAGTTTTCACATGGCAGACACTCTCCCTAGGAAGGGAAAAGATTAATTTGACACTAGCAATCCATCCCACTGGAATGTTTATATACACTGAGCCAAGCAGAAATGGATCCTAAAGGGAGCACTTCTAGGAGTTGATGCAAATTTTAATGCTGAAAAATGATACTGTGTCAAGAACCCAGTATAATAAAAGGAGCAAACACATTTGTACCCAAAGTATGGACAACATTACATGCATAATGTGAATAATATGCACATGGCACGCATATGCACACATGAGCATGCAGACTTGTCATTCTCATGGGAAAAGTGTTGTCTAAGTATACAATTGTGCAACCTTTAGGCACATTGATGTTTGGGTTTTTTTTTTTTTTTTTTAATGTTCTGTATTCAAAGTGGTTAGAGAGTTTGAAGAATGGAGTAGTGTTAAATCCTTTTATAACAGAAAGCTGCAGTGGCTTGAGAAATATTCCTAGACCCTATGTGATTCCTCTGGCTCCAGACTTGGTGAAAACAACATCACCCTTTACCATGTCTAATTCAAAACCTGGACATTATCTGCAACTTCAATCTCCCTTTCAACCCTCATATCAACTGACATTAAATCCTGTAGATTCCCCTGCTATTACATTTCTTGTATAAACTATGTTTCAGTAGTTTCCTAACTTGAATTCCTATTTCCAATTCTACCCCTTCCAACACAATATATCTCACAAAGCTCCTAGATTGGTCTTAATTGTGACTTTCTTTCTTTCTTTCTTTCTTTCTTTCTTTCTTTCTTTCTTTTTTCAGTACTGGAGGTTAAACCCAGGGCCTCCTGCTTGCATGCTTTACAAGTGCTATACAATTGAGCTGCACCCTCAGCCCATTTGTCTTACTTTTTGAGACAGAGTCTCGCTAAATTACACAGACTGCCTCTGGTCTCAAACTTGCGATCCTCCTGCCTCTGTCTCCCAAGTCATTGGAATTACAGGCATTTTCTTTTGGTCAGTATTGGGGGCTGAACCCCAAGGCTTCACTCATGCTAAGCAAGTGTTCTACCACTGAATTATACCCCCTATCCTCCACCCTCCTCCCAACTTTTTTTATTATCTATTGAGACAATTCTCACTAATTGTGCAGGCTGCCTCTGGCCTCAAACTTGTAATCCCCCTGCTTCAACTTCCAGAGTCGCTGGGATTACAGGTGATTACCACTGTGCCTGGCTCTAAATTGCAATTTTTATTACAGCATTTCGATACTTAAAACACTTTGTAATATCTCTCTGCTTATAAGATAAAATCCAAATCCTGAAATATGAAACTCCAAGATCTCACATGCATCTCAACCTACAATCCTCTAATTCTCTCTGATCTTTGCATAATTTTCTACCTTTGCCACTCTTCTCTCTCTGCTAGGAATGCTCCTTCCCACCCTGTCACTCTGAATAATGAACCCATATTCCAAATGCTATTCAAGTCTCTCCTACTCTGTGACCACTACCATATCTGCCAAAATAAGTTTTGCCACTCCCTTCTTACATCCCTGCCAGCCACTAGTATAGTCCTATTGGTTACCTGGAATGTTGTTGTTGTTGTTGTTGTTGTTGTTGTTGTTATTGTTGTTGTTAGGTGCCATGTCTGACTCATAGTGACCTTATGTACAAACAGGCAAAACAGTACCATTAGTGCTTCTCTGCTATTCATAGGGTTGTCAATGGCTGATTGTTTTTTGGGAGTGGGTTGCCAGGTCCTTCTCCCAAGCCTGCAGCACCTGACGTTCCCAGGTGGTCTCCCATCCAAGTAGTAACCAGGCCTGACCCTGCTTAGCTTCCAAGATCTGACAGGGTCAGATGCCGCAGTGGTACAGCTGTAGGCGGAATGACATAGTGTACTTTTAAAATCTCATATGTAGTCCTCTCATTTACTTATGATGATCTAGGATACATTTAAAAATATAATATGTTGTCTTCTACCAAAATGTGAGTTTTCAGATGGTGTAGAAAACAGAAGAAAGGAGATGAAATTCTGGGTGGAAGAAAAGGACGAAGAAAGGGTAGACAGTACTTTAATAACTGTTTTCCTTTTGAGATGGAATTAGGCTAGGTTTGCATATGCCACAGGAAAAGATTTTAGATTGCTTTTACCATCTCCTCTATCTGATTCAAAGGAGAAGTACAAGGATATAGGCTGACAAGAAGATCAGTAAGTTAGTTCTCTGCATATCTTAGGAGAGCTGGCAGAGGGACAGTCCCTTATGAAGGCATTATTTAGGGTGTCTGGTACATTCCTAATTGCAGATTTGGGATACAAAAGAACAGGCTGAGTGTATGCTTTTCAATACAGACTCATAAATCTCAGAAACTTAGCCCTTCTTTCAAAACACTATAAGGGCCAAAATGGTTTGAGGCCCCTTGCCTATCATCAGAATGATTCTCCCCAAAGGAATTAGTTAGTTCCTCTTCCTAATTAAGCAAGGATGCTGGGTCACCTATGAGCTCTGATATCAGAGGACTGAGCAAGCACAGAAAGAAGGCCTCTGACGGGTGAAAAGTTCTAGAGCATGAGTGCAAAAAGGTTCTGAGACAACTTATCTCGTATTTCTTTGGCTTCCCCATTGGACCTGCTGTCCATTTAGTTCAGAATGCTGTGGGCAAAAGATGCATCTCAGGCCATCTAGTTCAACTTTGGAACTGGCCTCAGAGAAGGAAAGAAACTTGCCCAAGCTGAGCAAAAGTAATACTGTTCTCCTCACACCCAACCCACTGCTCTTCCACTTGAACTCAACCATCTGATGCCATTATTGCTGCTTTGTTTGTTTGTTTGTTTGTTTTCATACAGAGTCTCGATATGTAGCTCAGACTGCCCTGGAATCCATGATCCTCTTGCCTCGGCCTCCCACATGGTAGGATCACAAGCGTGTGCCACCATGCCCGCATTGTTGCTTTATTTTTGCTCCAGACTTTCCTGGCCTGGCCTAGTTTGTCAGTCTTCCAGTTCCTGCCACCTTCACAGGGGACAGAGTTGCCATTTTCCCCAAACTAGAAATACTCCTCATAGCTCTTAGCACTGTTTGAACCCCAGAGCCCTGGAGTGAGAACAGTACATAAAACACAGAAGTTTTACTATGCTAAAAGAGATGAAAGACTTTTGGTTAAAAACAACAGTGAACAAACAACTACACCACAGAAGCAGCAGAACAGCAGCCCTATGTTGGACTTTGTTTGTCATTTATTTATTACTGACTAAAATTGTTCTTTTTTATCATGTCCTTCCTATAGAACAGCCGTCCTCAACCTTTTGGGTGCTAGAGGATCTATTTCATGGAAGACAATTTTTCCATGGACTGGCAGACTGGTCTTTCTAGATGATTCAAGAACATTACATTCATTGTCTAAATACAGATGAAGCTTTGCTTGCTCACATGCCACTCACACCAGTACTGGTCTGTGGCTCAGGCAGTTGGGAACCTCTGCTATAAAATATATGTTCATGAACACTTAGGTTGATGTTAAAGAAATTCTTTTTTTTTCAAAAAGCAAAACTGACTGGGATTGACCATTTTAGGAGGTTTAAATGATTCAGAACGCAGATTCTGGCAAAGTTAGAGGGAAATGAGACCTAGTAAAGGCCCTACCTCAAAAATTAGTCATATTTACAAGACCAAAACACCAAGCTCTCAGACAGGAGGTCTCAGGGCTGCAGCTCAGTTTATAATCCATCTGCACTCTATCCCTCCTAAGACTGGGAGTTCCTTGAACATAGAAACTATGCTGCACATTATAGTGCACAATGCGTCCCACATGCTCACTAAATGCTTGCTGGAAGAAGCAGCAATTCCACATCCTTGCAATGTTAACATGCACATAAGTATATACATGTTTCTAGATAGGATCCCAATGAATGCAGTCTGGCAGTCTGAGAACCTTCATTTCTAAATGTTTGTTTCCTAAAATCATTTTTTTAAATAGGATAATATTTTTTAAATACAATGTGCTTTCTTCTTTTGCATGTTCTTACAAATATTTAACCTCTCCCTTAATGTGCTATAAGTATCTATTTGCCTCAGGGAAGTTTAGGATAGTTATAGCAGCAAAGAGAAAATGTCAATGTTCAGCTGTTGATACCCAAGATAGAATTTTTTTAGTATGCAACATGAATTCCCAAGTTCCCATGAACATATTAACATCCAGGCTAGGTAAACTTGACCAGTGAGGTTACTCTAGAGATTTGGAATACTGAGGTTACATCAGAGGAGAGATCCCCACCACAAGTAAAGTAGGAAAGCCCTCTCCCTCGAGTATTTGGGGAATATGGGAGAAATTCAGTCTACAGCAGAGAGTAGGGTCTCAGCCTCGTAGTATTTAGACTTTCACCTCAAGGCCCAACCAAGACAGTTTTAGAAATAGCCCAGTAGGTGTGACAGCACGTTAGAACCTTAAAGCCACTTCTAAAGCAATCCAGGCTTCCAGGAAAATGCATCAAATACCATGATCAATGTGGTATGGAAAGGAGGGAAATGGCTGAAAACAAAGCACCAGCCAAAGTGGGTGTCTAAGTTAGGTGAGCCAGGTACAGAAGTTCTGTCTTCTCATCTTCTCACAGTTGGCACTGAGCAAGCAGGGCATCCACATATTTCTGTGTTCCCCAGTGATGGTACTGGTAGAGTCAGGGACCAGGTAAAGACCTGAAGTTAGAACTAAGAAGCAGCTATGTACAGGGACTTTGACCCCATAGTACAGTTGTTGTTGTTGTTGTTAGGTGCTGTCGAGTCGGTATCCGACTCATAGCGACCTTCATAGGGTTTTCAATGGCTAAGTGCTTCGGGATTGCCTTGGGAGTGGATTGCCAGGCCCTTCTCCCATTTTTGTGGTGCTGGGAATTGAACTTGGGACCTCAGAGACTGCAGCGCAGCGCTCTACCCACTGAGCTAAATCCCAGCCCCATAGTACAGTAAGTACTTGAATTTTAGTGCTGAGTACCAGTACAGTACTCCAAAAAGAAACACCTTTACCATGCCTTTGCAAACACACACACACAGGGATCAAACCAGACCAACACCATGAAGCAAATAGCAAGGCAATCCACCCAGCATGCTTTGGCTCCTGGAACCCTTCTTCTCATGTCCCCATCATTCCCAGCACAAGTCTACATGAGGACCTGTTTGAACCTAGACCCAGTTCTGAAGAGAAGTGAGGGAACAGGGAAAAGCAACAACAATTTACCTAAAAGAACCAGTTGTCCAAAAGAGAATAATCCAGAAAAGAAGTGGTATATTAAAAACCAACAAAATTTGGTAAGAACATATGGATTATCTCTACTTTAGAAAATTTTAAGAGCTACAATTCGTTTGCACATCTGGAGAATAAGAAGTGTGCAACTGAACTATTCTGTTATCCAACAGAAAGAAGATTTCCGCTTCCCTGGGCAATTAGATGAGCTACTCTTCCACTCTCATACACACATCTCTTGCAAAAGTAAATGGAACATATGAAATGTTTCATTCCATCTTCAGTGCTGCCAGTTTCCTACCAGATGTGAAAAAATGTACAGTCCTCCAATGCAGAACTAACTGTCATTCCCAACCAAGTACCCTAGCTCAGCTTTCAACCACACTCAAGATGAGAGGAGACCCCAGAGAAGAGTTAACTAAATCCTTTCTGATGGTCAGGAATTTTGTTTTTCTAAAGCACTTTCATTCTATCATCTCACTTTATTTCATACTATTCCTATGAGGCACGGCAGGGAAGTACACTGATCTCTTCCTTCAGATAAGGAAAGAGAGGTCCCATCTGTAAAAACAGGCATATGAACTGGCTTGGCCAAGTCACAGAGCTCATTTAGTGGGGAGTAGGACTGGAAACCAAGATCTCCCACATCACATGCTTTGATTCTTCTAGTCAATCACAGACAATGGCTTTTGCACACACAACCTAAAATACTTTCACATCTAACTGTGGTATTGGAATTAACTAACATTTGAGCCCACAGAACACATGTGGCTTTTTTTGGCCAATAGTAACTTTAAGTCTGGATCCTAATTGACTTAAAGGCACACAATAAAAGAGGCTAATAGTGGCCTCTATCATTCATTTAAATGACACTAACAAAACAACCTTAAACATTCTATGAAAATTTATTCCTTGGAGAACTGGCAGTAGCTGTTCTCCCTCTCTCCTGAGAAAAAAAGCAGAGAAAATATCCCAAACCCATAGTTGTGCTACCTTTGAAAAAGACCAAGAAAATGAAATGCCCTTCTTAGTATGCCTTGGCCCAAATAGTGCCCAGAACAAACTCTAGTCCACAGAAAATCTGGATTACAAATGTCTATTCTTAGGAGAAGGGTTAAATAAAATGTGGCACATCCATACAACAGAATGTGGCACAACTCTTAAAACAAATAAGATAGAGGTATATGTACAGATAAAGAAAAATGTCCACAATTATAAAATGACAAAAACAGGTTGCAAAAATAACAGAGATAGTATGGTTCTCATTTTGTTAGACTAGACTATGCATCTATGTAAACATATACTTTTATATGCAACAGGTACGTGTATCTGTTGGATTTATCCAAACACTAGGGGAGAGAAGCAAGAAAGAATATTCAGTTTTGACCATATATCTTATACTTTTGTTTTGTGCAAAAACTTTTTATGACAGTAAGTGTCAATGCCTTCACCCTTGCACATAACCAAAAGATCTTTTGTCTTTCTAAATTAGCCCCATATAAAGGTTAATCAGCTTAGGAATGTCTTATTTTTCTCAATGAAATGTATGTACCCTAGTGTATTTTACATTCAACTTAATTGGAAAAATTGACTCCATTTATGAAAAAAGTCTAACCATTCCCCCATTTGTTTGTCATCTTCATTCAATAATCAAAAAGCAAAGCATGGATATAAAAACCAAAAGGAAATATCTTGTTAGCAAATAAAGACCAAAAGGAAATATCTCAAGTTAGCAAATGGGATATCTCTGGGCCTGGGGGATTACAAAGTCCTTTTTTATTTTTTTATTTTTATTTTATTTTTTTCCCAGTATTTGGGAGACGAATCCATGGCCTTGCACATATTTTACAAGGGCTCTACCACTAAGCTGCACCTCCTGTCCTTTTTTTTTTTTTTTTTTTTTTTTTTTTTTTTTTTTTTTTTTTTTTTTTTTTTTTTTTTTCACTTTTTATCTTGAGTCAGGGTTTTGCTAAGTTACACAGCCTGCCTCTGGCATCACACTTTGCAATCCTCCTGTCACCACCTCCCGAGTTGCTGGGATTTGTAAGCCACCAAGCCAACTACAGTGGCTTTCCTTTTTTTTTTTTTCAGTATTAGGGGTTGAACTCAGGGCCTTGTGCTTGCATGCTTTTCAAGCGCTGTACCACTGAGCTGCACTCCCAGCCCATTTTTTTACTTTTTGAGACAGGGTCTCACTAAATTATACAGACTGCCTCCTGCTTCCGCCTCCCGAGTCGCTGGGACTACAGCGGGCGCCATGGACCCAGGCCCTACAGTGGCTTTTCTATCCTTACAGTTCATCATATTTTCTATACGCTTTACAGTAAGCCAGTATTATAATGCTTTATACTAAAAAAAAATAATAATAATACATTTCAACATTAAGTGTTCTATGAAGGTACACCTACAAATGAATCTCTAAATGAAACCTTGTTTAGCTAATTATTATTATTTTTTTAGCTTATGTTGTTGCTGTTGTTGTTAGGTGCCCTCCAGTTGAGTGTGACTCATAGCGACCTTCATAGGGTTTTCAATGGCTGTTTCGGGATTGCCTTGGGAGTGGGTTGCCATGTCCTTCTCCCATTTTGTGGTGCTGGGAATTGAACTTAGGACCTCAGAGACTGCAGAGCAGTGCTCTACCAACTGAGCTAAATCCCAGCCTCTTAGCTTATAGGCAATAAATATTACATGAGTAAATGCATGAATGAAAACTCCCTTTCTGGTTGATCTCCAATTAGCCTTTTTTCCTCTAATACAAGACCATAAACTCTTTAAGAAAAAGGACCATGTGCTGCCCATTTTTAGTAGCCCTTTTAGTATTTATTGTAATTTTTTTTTTTTTTTTTTTGGTGGTACTGGGGTTTGAACTCAGAGCCTTGTGCTTGCATGCTTTGCAAGTGCCAGACCACTGAGCTGCACCCCCAGCCCATTTTTTTTTTTACTTTTTGAGACAGGGTCTCACTAAGTTATGCAGACTGCCTCTAGTCTTGAACTTGCGATCCTCCTGCCTCCGCCTCCCGAGCTGCAGGAATTACAGGCGTGCGCCACGGCGCCTGACAGTATTTATTGTAATATTAAGTTCATCCAGTCATTCACTCAGTACTGTAGCTAATCCATTTGCATGTTTGGACTTTCCTATTGTGGTTTTCCTAAAAGAAGAGTACATCTTTATTTTTCCAGTGCTTATAAATTACGTGAATATTTAAAAGCAAGTGATGATAGGGTCCCCTCTAACTAATCTAGACTCAACAGATAGCTATATTTCACATTGTTGATTTTATAACTCTTTTTGTTTAAGGTAGAATTGCCTGTCCACAAAAATGATTCATTCCCTTAGCACAGTGTTTAATTCCCAAATGGCTTACACACCAATAAGTAGCTTTTTAAAACAAAACAAAACAAAAAACAACCAGGCCAACAAATACCAATTAAGCAAGGATTATCTCCAAAGCATTGAACTAGGTGTTGAGAAGAACACAGACAAGCCCAAAGCAAAAGGTATACACAGCATACCTGGAGAAAATAGACATGAACATTTTCCAAGGTTGGGCCTCCAAATGGCCTTAGCTCCATCAATTTCAGTAAGGATTTGGAAAGATGCTGCTGTCTAAACAAATCCGGTATACTTCATCCATACTCCAGACATCTTGTCCAAGTCACCACCCAAGAACACAAGAGTCTACTGTTTTTACCCCCAATCCAGAGCCTGCAGGGCTGAGCAGTACCCAGAACCTGGCATATCAGCCCACCTAAACTCAACCAGAAAGATTATCTTTTTGTGAAATTCTTACTCATTCTCCAGAGGATACATCCAGGCTGGCTGCTCTCTTCCTAGGCTCCCAGAATTTCTTGGTGCTTGCAGATGACCTTAGCTAGCCCTCACTAAGACAATTGAGGGCAGCTTAGTAAGACCTCTAGTATCTGACCTGAAAACCACCAGGTCTTTTTTTCATATCCACAGAAAAGGTGACCACCCCTTCCAGAGATAACCTCTTTGTCTAGGAATGGCATCTTTTTCTGCCTTTTGAGGAACCTGACACCCAACCTGGTACTCTACCCACACACACATACCATTCAGTCTCTACCACTATCTCCTCCCATGACCTTTTCAAACATTCAAAGATTTTCCACTCTCAAAAAAAAAAAAAAAAGAAAGAAAGAAAGAAAAAAAGAAAGAACTTTACTAGACCTGAAAACCTTGTAAACTTTTTAATTAAAGTATAATATGCATGAATAAAATTGCACATATAAGTCCACAACTCACTGAAATTTCACAAACAGAACACACTTATGACCAAAAAACAGAATAATTTGAAGTACACAAAAAATGTCTTTTTGATTACCATTTTTATTTTTCTCCTTACTTCTATTACTAAACTTTCTAAATAGTGGTCTATACTGATTGTCTTTATTTTTACTATCTCCTCATCCATTTCAGCTCGGGCATCCCCTCTTCAGTGAATCCTCCCCACACACATCCAAGTGAGACTGTGATCCTTCCTCTCTACACTCTCCCTATACAGGGTGCAACCCTCCTGAGAGTACTCACTGCCATCATCTGTTTATTTGCCAGCCAACTCCACTAGACCGCTGCCTTCCTTGTGGGAAAGATTTCTCTGATTTGTCTGCATACTACCAGTGCCTGGCATTTCGTAGGTACACAGCTCATGTTCAATACTTTAATGAGTATAAGAATAAAGAGATCCATTCACTAAAATAATGTACTCTGCTGAATTTAATTAGTTCTTTGTCCAGTTCCCATCAAAAGTAATGATATTTAGCTGTCAAAACTCAGTGGTTGGGATTCTGAGGAGTGACTAGAAAGTTTTATTGATCTAATGCTTGGTTAAGCATCTCTTTATACCCAAGTATCTGAGCATGTTATGTGCAGATGCACTAGAGTATAGAGAAGAGGCTGGAAATATTGCATCTTCCCACCTACTAAAAGCTGTGACGTTACTCTCAATGGTGCATCGCTCCATCACCACACTCCCAATAGGGAGTCCTGCCAATCTTTTTCCCCAACTGTTCACAGAGCCACTCCTCCCTTTCTCCACACCCTCTTTCTAGGACAGTAAGTAGACAGAGACAAGAGCCCCAGACACCTCCTCCCTGCCCCTTTTGTCACATCCAATTAACCATCTGTCACTCTCCTGGGCCCCCTCATAGGCTCACTGTCCAGCTGCCAACTCAATACCGCGCACCCTCCCACACCTCAAGATGCCCATTGTCCCTGGGCTGCAGGGTAAAAGTGTAAAAGGTAAAGATTTAACCACAGGCCTAGTGCCTGCCTGTCATGCCCTGGAACAATTGTAACTCCAAGTTTAAAAATCATATCCCTACCTATACTGCACTGTGAAAGGAAGGAAGGAGAGATGGAAGGAAAGAAGGAAGGAAGGAAGGATGGAAGGAAGGAAGGCAGGCAGGCAGGCAGGCAGGCACTGAAGCATCATAATTTTCATGATTTGGAAAATAAAGGGATTAATCTAACTAGTAATATAATAACAATGCTATATACATAATATGGTCAGACTAGTAATGTATATATAACCATATCATATTACTAGGAACATAATCTCATTTATATTACTACTTATAAGATGAATATAACTATCAAAATGTACAATATACCCACAAGGCAATACCATCAGGCAATCTTGAGAGGTAAGGATATGTTTTACCCATTTTACAGATGAAGAAATTAAAGGTCAAAGAGTTTGTAACTTGCACAAAGTCACACAGCTAATAAATTCCTGTTCTGTTTTAAGATTCTCTGATTCTAAGGCTGGGTCACACCTAAGGAAATCTATCTCATTCTACTCCAGGAAAGATAAGCCTGGTCACCCACAGTCCTCAGATTCCTATTCCCCAACCCTCTGGAGAGCCACATAAGGCCCCTGTGGAGGTTTGATGATATGAGGCTTTTCACTTGATGATAGTTCTTGAGTTTGTCCCTAAGACAAGGGGTGGGGGGAGTGCTTTGGCGACAACAGAGTGTAGCATCTTCCCTCTAGTGTAGTGAAAAATGGGCAACAGGCTATTCCATGGACAATGTTCTGCTTCTGCTTTCTTCTAGGATGTCTAGAGGCATTAAGGAAACTGGAAATTCATGAGCAGATGGTATATACAGTCCCTTGGTGGCCAGGGATGGACTAGGGATGGACTCCCCCTCAGGAGACTGCCCAGACACTTTCTTACCCAAGTCTGTCTCCCTCTCTCCATTTCTCACTCTCTACCTCCCCCACTTGCCTTGCTGATTCATCCTCAGTAGGAGGCTGTAGGCTTCTGTAGACCTCAGTAGCCTAGAGAAGTCCAACTTTAGAAGTGCTAACTGTGGATCTCCCAGTCTTGCTTCCCAGCTTTTCTGTCCAATGACTTCAGATGGCCTTATCAGTCAGCCCATCCACTTCATGGCCTGCACCACCCGCCCCCCCCCCCCAACTATGGCACCACTGGCCCCTGACCCTTGCAGCCAGAGAGGTTCTCTCAGCTGGAGCTGTTAGTCAGGTACATTGTGCTCTCAGGTCCTGGCCAGCCAATGACTTCACTGAGGTCCAATCCTGGTTTCCAAGAAGGAAGCATCCTTCTCTGCCCAAGGCTGACTTCTCGGCTGTCCTTGAAATCCATTTCTCTAGGCTTGGCTTGTGGGTGTAGGTCAACGGTAGAGTACTGCCCAGCATACCTGGGGCCCTGAGTTGGATCCAAAATACCACAAAAACAGACACCTCTCTGGTCTCATCCAGGACCTTCCTCCATCAATTGCTCCTCGCTTTCCTAAATAGTTATTCTCTTCCTCATGCCTGCTTCTTCCCTCTTCCCTACCCCAGGTATTCATATATCTTTCCTACCTAAAAAAAGCCTCCCCTCAACTACCTCCCCATCTCCAACTACTTTACTATTTTTAACCTTCCCTTCACAGCCAAACCTTCCCAAAGAGTCATCTATATGCACTCCCACCACTTCCTCCCCATCCACTCACTCTTCATTCCCCATGCAATTTGAATTCCACCTCCCCATACAGGATTGAAACTATAATTTCAAAGGTTACCAAAGATCTCCCTGTTTTCAGTACCACTGGTGTTTTCTCAGTCCTCCATCTTCTTCAACCTCCGTGCAACATCAAGCCCTGTTTATCTGCTGTTTTTCTCCAAGCATCACTCTCTCCTGGTTCTCCTCCAGTCCTTCACTTTAATCTACAGTTCTGTCCTTGGCCCTCTGCCCTTAAGCCTCTATAACCTTTTCATTTATTATCTCATCTATTCTGATAGCTCCAGCCACAACTTCTTTCGGATATCTCCCAAATCTATATTTCCAGCTCTGGCCTCCCTTCAAAGCTCCAGACTCCCTTCGTTATCCGCCTCCTGAATCAACACCTCCCTTAGCTATTTCACTGACACCTGAAATGCACCATGTCCCAAAGCAAATTCTCCACATCCTTCTTTTCCTCCTACCTCCCCACAACTGCTTCCCCTCTTCCCAACTCCTAATTTTTCGTTAAGAGCACCTCCTTTTTCCCAGACACTCAGGCTCTAAACTTTGGACTAATGTTGGATTCCTATTTCTTCACTGACACCCATGGATCCAAGTTGTCAGGTCCTATATAGCCTTTACCACCTCTTAATTTCTACCATGGCATCTCAATTTCAGACCCTCCTAACCTATCACAGTGGTGTCCTAATTCATCCCTGGCCAGCAGTCCCTCTGTGTGGCTGCTAGGTTTTTCTTGCTGGTCATCTCACTGCCCTGTTTAGAAACTTTTAGAGGCTCCCCAAACCACTGTGGAAACACCAAACTCATTGGCCTTCCATTTAAAGCCTTCATGATCTAAGAGCCCAGTAAATGCTTGATGAGCAGAACAATCAATCAGTATGGTGCCCCCCCTCTTTTGAGTCTCATCTCCCATTCATCCTTTACCTGCATCTTCTGAGTCACACAAACCATTCACTGTCCCCAACTAAACCATGAAGGTTCACACCACTACCTACCACCATGCCAACCTAGGAAAACACTCTTGATTTTCCCTCCAAATCCTTCCCATCCTTCAAGTCCCACCTGAAGAAGTAACTACTCCCATAAGTTCACCTCTCATCTGCCACTTTTCACTCTTCTGCTTGTTTTTCACTGTACTCATGTTCTCTAGATAGTGTCTGACTCCCTTCTAATAATGCCAGGGGACAGAAGAGGAGGAGACAATGCAAATTCTCCAACAGTTTCTTCTTTACTTTCCTCAATTAATTCCTCTGTCCTCCCAGCTGATTCTCCCTGTTGGCTTGCTCCTCAGCAGACACAATTTCAAGTAGCTCTATTGATCCAACAGCTCTGTGGCTGTCAGTCATTTCCTAGTTATTTTGTTGCCAGTCATTCACACACAAAGGAGTGGCAAGAGGAGTCTGAACTGCAGACAGAGAAGATGGAAGGGCCTGATTCCCTGCACCCACCTGAGGCTCAGTAGAAACAAGAAGCAAGAACCCTATTCTCACTCCTCCAGATAGCATTGGGCCATGTGGTCCTGGGCACAGGCAAGGGCAAAGAGGCTAGCATTTTTATTCCTCCATGGAAAAGGACAGAAAAGGAGTGCCCTGATCTATTATAATAGGGTGGCCTATCCAATCCCCTTGAGAAACCAAAAGGAGGATAGCATCTCTTTGGAAAGGTCCTGTGGAGATTTGATTAAATAAAATACTACTTGATAGAAGAAACACTTAAGAGTATAGAATTCTTGATTTGGAAGTAACTATCTATATATGTTTGGACAGCATTGCACAACTTAGAAAGATATTTCACATACAATATCTTGTTTGAGTCTCTCAACAGCATATAAAGGAAGATGGGTGGGGAGACTCTTATCCTCATCTTACATAGATGTCAAAGACCTTGTCCAAGTCATTCAGATAAGTAGGGAGCAAAGAGGAGAGTCACCTCCTGCTATCTTGCCTGACCTGCCTTCACAGACTTTTTCTCCTCTTCTAACACCCTAAATCCAAGTGCTCCCTGAGGGGGTGTACCATATTTATATCTATTTCCCTTCCTGCTCTATATTCTTTTCTTTAGTGGTTTTATATACTCCCACAGAACAGTACATGACTTCAGTAGGCACTCAATAAATATTTGTCAAACAAGTGATTAAATGAATGCAAAAGTGATGATGCCCAAATCCTAGCCTTCTGAGTCCACTCATAGGCAAAGATCATTGACTCCATCATACAGCTTCTCTGGCACCCTCCCTACACATTTCAAACCCTGCCTGGTACCCCTCCAAAGATGAACCAGCTTCTATGTCATCATGTCCATTTCACAACTAAAAACGCAAAAACAGCACAGACAACCAAGATTTCTTGTGCTCCTACTGTGTTTCAGAGACTGCTAGATGCCTCACACATTGTTTTTCCCTACTTAATCCTCTGCAGGTGTGAAACAAGTTTTATTAGTCCCACTTTGTGGACAACTAAGGATGAGAGATATTAAGTAATTTAACTAGATCTTACCCCTAATTAATGCTGCAGTTATCTAATCCAAAGTCTGTGATCTTCTGGCTCTCCTAGGGTTTTTCAACCTCAGCATTACCATTTTTTGATTGGATAATTCTTTGTTGTCTTGTGTATTGCAATATATTTATGAACACCCTTAACCTGTATCTCCTAAGTGCCTGTAACAAATTGAACCCCCCAAGTAGTTTTGTTGTTGTTGTTGTTGTTGTTGCTGCTGCTGTTGTTGTTTTAGGTTAGTTTGTTTTATGGTTTTTTGAGACAGGGTCTCATGGTGTAGCATGGAACTCACTATGTAGAGCAGGTTGACCTCAAGCCTACATCAATCCTCCTATGTTCACCTCCCAAGTGCTGAGATTACAGGCATATGCTACCACACCTGGATGAACCCCCCAATTTGTGACAATCAAAAACTGTCCCCAGACATTGCCAAATGTTCCACAGGTGGGGGGCAGCATTGCCCCTAATTGAGAACCACTGGGCTATACCATACTGCCTACATCCAGAAGCAAATTGCCAAGTACCAGGAAGCAGGAGGACCTTTGAAATGTGTTCATTATCCAACATCTAAGAAGGACCCCTAGCCTGGCATGGTGGCACATCTGTAATCCTAGCACTTGGGAAGCAGAGGTAGGAAGATCATGAGTTCGCAGCTAGCATGAGATAAATAGTGAATTCCAGACATAGCAAGACCTTGTCTCAAAAAACAAAAAACAAAACAAAACAAAAAAACCAACAACAAAAAAGAAAAACCCCTGGTGCATCTATTCTGATGCTTCACTGACATTTACAGTCAGGAAGATTTTTCTTCCCTTTCCCCTGATTTATTCCTATAGCTTCAGTTCATCTCAACACTTCTTTACATCCTCTAAAGGACTATCAAATACAACTAGACAGAATGTGCCAATTGCAAGGTTACTAACAACTGACAATACAAGGATGAAGCAAAACCTCCTCAGTCTTACAGAGTGGACCCAGATGTCACTAATTTGTTCTGAAATATACTAATACAGAAATGTTGTTGTTGTTGTTGTTGTTGGGTGTCATTGAGTAGGGTCCAACTCACAGAGACCCTCATAGGGTTTTCAATGGCTATTTCAGCATTATTTTTGGGAATGGACTGCCACATCCTTTCCCAAATGTAGAAATAGCCTATAAAAAATACAATATTGCTTAGTTGGGCATGGTGGCACATGCCTGTAATCCCAGCAACTCGGGAGGCAGAGGCAGGAGGATGCCAAGTTTGAGACAGTCTGCACAGTTTAGCAAGATGCTGTCTCAAATAAAAAGTAAAAAAATGGGCTGGGGTGCTGCTCAGTGGTACAGCACTTGCAAAGTATGCAAGCTCCAGGCCCTGGGTCCAACCCCCAGTACCACGCACACAAAAAAAACTACAATATTAACAATATTCTTTCTCCACAATCACAAAGTCCTCTCAATTCTCCCCCAAAAGATCCTGGAAAATGGTGTGAAAAAATGCCCAATTCATGAAGGGTGGAAGTGGAAGAAATCAAGAAGGAAGAAAAAACACCGAATTAAGCATCATGTTTATCTTTAGCATTACATCCAGCATAATGTCAAAATGATATATATTGTTCCTTTGCTGAAAAAGAGATCTCAGGGGGTGAGAGAATCCCTCCTTTTTAGGTGCCGGGCAATGCACAGACTACGTGGTGATATTTACTCAAAGAATTGCACACAAACACCAGTTATTCCATAATATCCCTTCTCTATAATCCAGATATGACTACAGTTTCAGTTTCTCTGTCTAGGCGGGATGAGATTATCATCTGAGAGAAAATACAAACATACCATCACCTAGATTCAATAACTGCATATATTTTATCATATTTCTTTCTATATTTGAGGAAGGTTTTTGATGATCACATTATATTTCAAAGACCTTTTTCCTTACCTCCAAAGAATAAATACTTCCAAAGAGGAGATAAGCTCTAAATGTGTGAAAGAGCTAAACAGCAACTCAGTAGCACTGATAGAATCAGAAAATGAGTATAGGCAGTGGGGGTTTTTACAGAGGTGGTCATTGTAAGCTGTGAAAGTTCCCAAAAGAAGGTGGAGCTCAAGTCCTAAACGATGTGTTTGATTTGGAGCACAGTAGTGCAGGAACAGATGAATAAACGAGAATGTAAGTCAAAGTACCCTTGGACAGTGGGAAGAGCATCATGAATTTCTGAAGGATGAGGAGAAAGGCCATGAAAGGAGTCCTTGGAAGGTACACTGAGGCTTGGCCTGGGACAGTGGCCCTGAAGATAACAAGAAGGGCTAACTAGGCAAAATAATCCAACAGGGTTTGTTAGAGGAGAGAGACTTCTCATAATCAATACCAAGGTTTTAAACATCATGACTAAGAGAGTGAGGATGCCATGTAAAGAATTTAGGAAGTTAAGAGAAAGAGGTAGTCTAGGGAGTTGGAAAGACATACAGAGCTAAGCCCAAGTTTGGCTGAAGCCCAAGTAACAGTACCACCCAAGCTGAAAATGGATGCAGAGGCGAAAGCTTGACAGAAAGATGGAGATAGAAGATATCTCACACTAATCTTTTTTTCATTAATCTTCTTAAGTTTTTGTCCTTGAATCTTAAAAAGAGAGGTTTCTCCTCTTCTTACTAAAGCTCAGATCCTACTTATGTTACGGAACCTACTCTTTTCTCACCTCTCCAGGTGTCCATCTCAACAACCATTCTAGCATCTTCAATTTTTTCCTTTCCACAAGCCCTCTCCCAAATTTGCTCTGATGCTCTGACAAAAGACCAAAACTCCTCTTCTTAACACTAATATCCTTTCTAGCTAGCATACCTCTCTTTCTCCTTACACCAATAAACTGCAAGAAACTATGTCATATTCCCAAACCCAAATATTCATTCAAAGTGCCCCTTGTAATCCTGTGTGCACAGAGACAGATCTGAGGACATTCTTTTTTTTCTAACTTTATTAGTAATTTTTTAACGTGCAGCTTAATGGGTCTCATTATGACATTTCCATATATGCATTTCATTGTACATTGCTCACATTAACTTCTCCTTTTCCTTCTCATGACCCTCCTCCCCCAGACCCACCCTCTCCACCAATGGTCTCCTTTCTACCTGCATGTCTTTTTTGTAAGTACATATATCTATATATGTAATCTTGGTTTTGTGAGGACCTTCTTTTTACCATTCCTCCTGCCTTCCTACTCAGTCTGTCTACCTTGTCATCATATCAGAGCCCATACTGACTCCCTAGGGTCTCCTGAATCTAGACTCCTTTGCTGCCACCTCCAAAATAAGGTTTTCTGCCCCAAATCTAACTCTAGTCCTTGCCCTTCTTCCTGTACTCCCTCCAAGAGCTGATGTTCTCAGGAAGCTTCAGCTGCATTCAGCCTCCCAAATCAGCAGCCTCATGCCTATGCACCTGTCTTGAGTCCCACATTTCCAGCTCCTGACAAAACATCTCTGTTTGGATGTCTATCTCCAATTCTTCATGTCCAAAACTAACATCAGCATCTGCCCCACAAAACTGCCCCAGTCCTCAACCAGACCACACAAGTCAGTTGGGACACTATTCATCCTTTGGGCTCTAATCCCCGCCACTTCAGTTTCCTGGTGGGTTTCACTTTCTTCTCCCCCTGTAACTAGTTTGTCAATAAATCACCACATTTCTACCTCTAAAAATGTCTCTCAGATTCATCTGTGACTTATTATCCTTTTTGCCACCAACTCAGACCAAGCACCCTCCCTCTCATTTCTGGTTCACTTTTGTCTCTCCTTGGGTCACAGCTTTGTTTTTTTTCTTCTCCACTTTATCAATAATATTGCTCCCAGCTTAACATTTCCAAATACCACTTTCTTCATGATGTGCCCTTGCTCAGCAACCTGTGATGACTCCCTACTGCCCCTGACTCAAATCCAAACTCTTCTCTTGGGCTTTCAAGACTCCTCTTGTTTGGTCCCATCATATTAATCCAATCTCATTTCCCATTGCTCACTAACTTACACCTTCCACTGTGTCAACCCAGGCTCCTTAACGCCCACACCCCTCATGCCTTTGTCCAACCTCCACCCAACCTTCAAGGACCACACTAGGTTCTACCTCCTCTAGTTCTGTCAACTTTTTAACATACAGCAACATAACACTTAGCAATTAATTAGTAATCTAAAAGTTCTTTGAGGGAAGAGACCCTTTGAATATCTCTTTTGTGTTCCACAGCACCCTGGACAGCAGAATGTTCTTATTAAGAAATGGAAAGTTCTTGTTGATTGACTGGCCGATTCATTTCTATTCTCAGTTCTGAGTTCCCATATTTCCCTTCCTCTGCCTCATAACTTTCTCAGAATTGAGAGAGAATTCTCAGGAAGACTATCTGGAGTCTACTAATCTATAACAATAGCAGGCTAGAGGTAGGGGCTGTCTTCATCCATGTGTGTGAGGGGAAATAAGATTTGATCAGTTGGTCAAGAGAACTAAAATACCAAAATAATCAGAAGGCAAATAAGGAACCAAAATGGTAGAAATATTTAAAACAGGTCTAATTAGATGCATAATATGCCACAGTTTCTACAAAATAATTGCCAATCTGGTCATTGTGCATGCAAAATTTCCACCAGAAGGAAGTGGGTAACCTGGTGCTAGAAACATTGGAAGTTTGTTTGATGGTTTCTAAACTGTTCAATTGAATACATTTATAATTTGTCAAACTAACCAGGTATAGTGCTATATGTTCCATATAGACAGGGAATCAAAAGGGAGAAGCTTCAGAAAGATGGCTTCTCCAGGTTTAAGAATCCCTGCCAAGGCAGGAGCCAAGTTGTGCATCTGAAATCCCAGTGACTCTGGAGGCTGAAGTAGGAGGATAGTGAGTTCCAGGCCAGAGGCAACCTGTCTCAAAATAAAAAAAGGGGCTGGAGGTGCAGCTCTGTGATAGAGCATTTGAATGGCATGCACAAGGCCCTGTATTCAAACCTTCAGTACTGGGAGGAAAAATTTTAAAAAATTAAAAGAATCCCCAGCAAGAATCTCTGCTAGAGACTGGAAGTAGAGTCAAGATCAGGAAGCAGAGGGTAGAGGGCCACGCACAGTGGGTGGGTCCTAGAACTACCATCTTTTGCAACTTGCTACAGGTCATCAGTCATTTCCAGCTATTTGCACTGAGGATTTAAGCTTTCTCTAAATGCACATCAAATCTAGCCCCTCCTCTGCAGGGCTGCCCTGCTGAAAGAGACTATCCCCAACAAGAATCCCATAGGAGATTGCTCCTTGTCTGCTATTTACTCTGTGACTTGAGCCAAGCCTAGACAATGTAAGCCACAAGTTGTGCCTTGAAAGGCTTTGGGAAAAGTAATACATTAGACCATTACAAGCCATTAACACTATGAACACTGTGTGAATTCATTTGTCACAAATAAGCAAGCCTCCAGAAACCAAGCTGTACTCCAGGGTCCTGGGACAGAGAGGGCACAGGTTCTAGTGTTGGGATAGTAGGAAAAGGGAAGGAGCCGTGGACATCCACAGATGAAAGTAGGATCTAGAAGAGGAAAGTGGGAAGGCTCATACAACAAGATTTTTCCCCCAAAGAAAATGCAGATGTTTGCTACAGCTGGGAGTCAAGAGGGCTGAGGTGGCCCCTCTGGTGAAGGTTTCTGACAATCACTTAACCTCCAGAACCTCTTCCCTAGATTCCAGGTTATAAACTCAGGTCAAATACCTCTTTAGAATTCATGCTTTGGGTACTACGCAGTGGGACCAGGGGTGGAGGATGGGGAGATGTTTGGGGTGTGTAAGAGAGAGAAGAAGAGAGACAATATTGAATCCATGGCTAGGAGAGAGGAAGGCAGGAGGGCAGGCTGTCCTGGAAGCAGGATAAGATGTCAGGGCTCCCTATGTTTCCCCAGACCCTGCATCACCCCCTAACCTCCAGCTCTTTGCTCTCCTAACCATCTAGAAAATAGCCATATAAATCAGTTAAGTCTTAACTTCCAAAGACACAAGACTCCCCATCAAAGAACTCCACTCTCTTCCTTAGAGCTGACCTCCAGGGCAAGGCAATGAAGTTAGGAAACAGATGGATTTGCAGGCTCCAGCTAACCTGACCCTTGACCACAGCAGTTCATATCCTCTGATCCAGTTTTCCCAAAGGGAGGGCAGACATGTAGGACCCCCATAACTTATCAGACTGCTTGGGACAAAGATTCCAGACAAAATGGTTCCAGACATGTGGGGAAATGAGGAACTACACAAACGGAGCTGCGGTGGAAGCCACAGGTACAGGGGAGATGGGAACTCCTTGGCCATCAGAGAAACAGGGCCACAGGTGGTGGGAGATGAGGTTGGCCAGTGTTCTGGGGATGAGATTGTGTAGTCAGGGAACAGGAGGAGCTATAGACCTGGGGCATGGGAGGTGGCAGGGGCGCCCAGAGCTGGAAAGACATCTCGGGGCTCCCTCCACACTACAGGCAAGAAAAGATTTGGTGGGTGTGTATGAGAGGGATGCTACATCACACTTCCAGGAATGAACGATTCCTATGAAAATCTCATCCGTTCCCAGACCTGGCAAAGGAGACAAGGAAGAGGACCGAGGTGCCCCCCACCCTCCCAGCCGGGTTAGCCTCTCAAGTCCCAGACGCTGGCCCCGCACTCGCACAGGGTGTGATCCTCTCGGTCCCAGCTCCTGCCTGTCAGTCTGCAGTCGGCGCGCCTCCGGGGCCCTGTTGCCCCTCTGATCATCAGGGTCCCGGGGCCCTAACCGGGAGGAGGGGTGCCGGCCCAACGCGGCCAGGAGCCCTGCTGACAGGAGGACGGGGAGCCGAGGGAGGGGCCGGGGACGCCGGTAGCTGGAGCGGCGCGCTGCAAAGTGACCCAAGATCGCCCTGTCCCCGCGCTCCAGGAGAAGGCGGCCCAAGGGGACCGCCTCCCGCCTCCCCAAACACAGACTCCCAAAACTGAGGTGAACACTGAGGGGCGCCGAGCTCCCAGCCCCCACGCTCTCCCCAAATCGCAGCCACCACCACCATAACACAAGAATCTCTGCAACTCCAGCCCCGACGACGGGGGGAGGCTGCCCCCCAACACGCACGCCCCGGCAACAGCCTGCCGTCCCCAAACTTGTCCGAGACGCCGCGTCCGAGGCAGCCGCCTTCCCCTCGGCCTCGGCGCCCTGCCCAGCTTACCTGTCCGGAAAAAGGCATCCACGTCCGAGTCGGCTGCTCCTCCTTCCTCCGATGCCCCCTCCGGGGGGTTCATGACTGGGGAAGGGCGTCCGCGGGCAGCCGGGCACCGGCGAAGCCTGGGGGCGAGGGCGGCGCGGCGCCCGGTGGGTGGAGGGCGCAGCGGCTGTGGCCGCGGAGCCGGCGGCCGCGGGGCTTCGAGGGCGGACGCTGGGCGGCCGGGCTGAGGCGAAAGGACGCCGAGCCTCCCTCAGGCGGCGGCGCGCGGAGGGCTGGGGGCGCCGACCGCCGGCTCCCCCATGGTCCCCTTCTCTGGGGCGCTGGCCGCTTGCTGCCTGGCGGGGGCCGGGGCCCGGGCCGGGGTCCGGGCTGCCTTGGCGCCCGCTGCTCCTCAGCAGCGGCAGCTGGCTCTCCTCGCCTGTCCGCCTGTCTCTATTGTTCAGCCCTGCTCGGCTCTCTCCTCTTTATTTTTCCTCCTCCCTCCCACCCTCCCAGTCTCTCTACCTCCTCCCTCCCTTGCTCGTTCGCTCGCTCGCTCGCTACCTCCCTCCCGGCTCGCTCGCTCGCTCGCGCGCTCTCTGGCTCCCCCTGTGGCTCCCGCTGCCGCCGCCTCCCCGGCTCCTCCCCCGGCTCCAGCTCCCTCAGTCCCGGCCAACAATGACCCGGGCAGCGCCGAGCTCCACTGAAGCTCCCGCCGGCTCGGGGCTCGCTGCGGGCGCCCAGCGGCGCGACGCTGGCTTCCCGGCAGCCCGCGCCGGGCCTCCGGGAGCCGGGCCCGAGCCCCGAGCTATTGTTCGCGCTGTGCAAGGCCGGCTTCCTGACCCCGCAGGAAAAGCCCGGGCCGCGGAAGGCGACCGAGAAGGGGGCGGGGCCGCCGGGTGCTCGCCGTGCTCGCAGGGAGCTCTGAGGCCGCACTGCGCGCTTAGCCTCTGCCAGGTGCTGCCGGCGCTCTCCTGGGGCCCGGGGGCGCCCGGCCCACCCCAGCCTCCTCCCAGGTGTGCGCAGGGAACCTCAGGCTTCCCGCCTGCCTCCCTCAAATCTTCAGATCCATCCCCGAACTGGACTGACCTGTCCCTAGAGGCTGGACTTCATCCCCCTCTTTCCCTAAGCGCTCCCTTGTCTACCTGCCCTCCTGAGCCTCTCGGATTCTCCTCACCATCTCTCCCTATTTCTCTTTTTTTGCTGTTCTCTCCCTTTCCCCCCTTTCAGCACCCCTTTCAACATCTCTGCCCAGCTCTGCGAATCTTTGTCCCGTTTATTATTCTTGTGGTGTCTCCCTGCCTATCTCTCCCATCTTCTGTCACTCTCTTGTGTCTCTCATTTGTCTCTGTCCTGCCTCTGTACTTGGCCCATATCTCAGCGCTCCTCCTGGACAGCTGTCAAAACTCCCTAATCCCTGGGCCCTTCTCTGTTTTGTTCTTCTCCTTCGTATGAATGGAGAGATCCAGTTGGCCTGGAGAAAGGAGGTGTTATAGCAAGCTGAATTTCAATTAAACTGGGGAGAGGGGCTGGGGAGGAAAAGGGATGAAAGCAAAAAAGAAAGCAGATGCTGTATGGGGTAATTAATGCAGTGATTGTATTGTGGCAATCAGTTTTTAAGCAATAATTAAACAATAATTAGTCAGTAGTCTGTTTATATTTCTAGTAACTGTAAAGCCCACAAAACAGCGGGTTGTTAGATTTGAGAATGTAATGTTGAGGGCTATTTGCTGCCTCCTTCCCCAGACAGATGGAGAGGTGGTGGGCTGACCTAATGTATTAAAACACGCCTAATAGGAAACCCAGCTGCTAATCCAAAATTGGTGACCTGCTACTCAGCAGCCAGAATCTCCTAGATCTGTTTGTCTCTGGCAACTTAATTTGGTTCTACTTCCCTCCTGGGGCCAAAGAACCTGTGACCATTCTATACCCACTAACTTACCGGGTAACCCTAGCAGCACATGAGAGAAATCAAGTTGTTAGTGAGCACTTTCTGGCTCCCAGGACTCATCACTCTCTTTACTGAATATCACAAATGGACATTTTTTTTACTCGTTAAAAAAATGTGCCTGTCTCCAACCTTGGGTACATTTTATCAGACCTTGTGCAACCTTGGATACATCTGTCAGAACCCAGTAGACTCTGAGATCACAAGTTCACTGCCACAAGATCTAACTCATCTGGACCTGATATCTTTAACCAACTTATAGCAGCCAGCTAGATGCTCCCTGCATCCTACCTCTGCTCAGTCCAGCACAGTAGCTCTCCCCAGTAATCCCAGCTACTTTGGAGGCTGAGGCAGGAGAAGCCAAGTTCCCAAACAAAGGCAGCCTGTGCAACTTATGAGACTTTGTCTTAATATAAAAAAATAAATGAAAAGGGGCTAGGAGTGTAGTTCAATGGTAGAGCATTTTCCTAGCTTGAAAAAGGCACTGAGGTTCAACCCCCAAGTACAGAAAAAAAAAAAAAAAAAAAAAAAAACTGCTATTCATGTGTCTTTTCCAAATCTTGCCTTCCTCTTAACCCCATGCTTAACCCCTGGCCTGCCAAAACACCCACTCCCAAGTACATGACAGCAGAACTGCTGTTAACTCCTGCCATTATGGAGATAGAATACCAGAGACCTGACAAGGTGTTAGCTCATCCCAGTTTACAAGAAACATTACATGTTTAGCAGAAGGTTCCTATCAAAACCGCAAAAGATGAGGCCCAGAATGGGAGAGTACCTTATAAGTAATACAGAATTTATCCAAGGAAATTAGGCAATTTCTATTAAAATGGTAAATGCTTATTTTTGTTGTTAGGTGCCATCCAGTTGGGTCTGACCCTATGTACAACAGAATGAAATACTCCCCAATACTGTGCCATGCCCCACACTATGTCAGTCCTTCTCTGCTATTCATAGGGTTTTCAATGGTAGATTGTTTCAAAAGTGAGCTGCCAGGTCCTTCTCCCATTTTTGTGCCTGGGGACCAAACCCAGGGCCTCAGAGTGCACAGAGCAAATGCTCTACCAATTAAGCTAAACCCCAGCCCCAAATGTTTATATTTCAGAGCAAAGAATATTACAAAGGATAAAGAGGGATATTTCAGTTTATCAAGTGGACATAACAATCCATAAAGTGTTTGCACCTAATAAGAAGGCTTCAAAATACATGAAGCAAAACTGATAGAACTGCAAGGGAAAATAGACAAATTCATAATTGTAGCCAGAGATTTTAATAACTGTGTTTCTAAATTATTCATGGACTAGGACAGATCATAGGTAAGGTTTTAGAAGATTTGAACAATGCTATCAACCAATTTAACCTGACATTTATAGAGCACTCAACTTGAAAATAGAAAATACATCTTTTTTTTTTCAAGTACACAGATAACATATATCAAGATAAACCAAATGTTAAGCCATAAAACAAATCTCAATAAACTTAAAGGAATTAAAATAATGCAAAGTGGTATGTAAATTGTACCTCAATTCCTTTTCTTAAAAAAAGTCATACAAAATATGTTCTCTAGCCTCGATAGAATTAAGTAACAAAAAGATAGAAATCAGTAACAAAAAAATCTAGAAAACCTCCCAAATATTTGGAAACTAACCCTCCTAAGTTAATCATCATCAATTAAGGACTCACAGGGGGATATTAGAAGGAAGTTTAAAGTGAATAACAATGAAAACTCATTGTAAAAAATCTGTGGGATATATGCATATATGGAAATGTGAAAAACATTAATTTTTACAATAAATATGCATTGATAATTATAATTTTAAAAAGAAAAGAAAGTTCTCAAATCAATGACTTTATATTCTACCTTAAGAGCAAATGAAATCAAAGCAGAAAACAGAAATTTAAAGATATTAGAGGAGAAAGCAATAAAAGAGACAACAGGAAAACAAAAGAGAAAAATTAACCCAAAAATGGGTTGAGAAGATCAAAAATTTTATAAACTTCTAGCCAAATTGATCAGGATAAGAGCAAAAACTAATATTATTATTAGCGAGAATGAGAGAGGTAGCATCACTACAGATCGATAACTACAAAAAAGAATAATGTGAGAATATTATGAACCACTTTATGCCACTAAATTTGGCAACTTATATTAAATGGACAAGTTGCTTGAAAGATGCAAACTGCTAAATTTCACTCAAGAAGTAGATAACAAGCTGGGCACAGTGGCGCACACCTATAATCCCAGCAACTCAGGAGGCAGAGGCAAGAGGATCTCAAGTTCGAGACCAGAGGCAGTCTGCGTAATTTAGTGAGACCCTATCTCAAAAAGTAAAAAAAAAGTGGGTTGATGGTGCAGCTCAGTGGTACAGCACTCGCAAAGCATGCAAGTGCAATGCCCTGGGTTCAACCCTCAGTACCACAAAGAAGAAGGAGGAGGAGGAGGAGGAGGAGGGGAAGAAGAGGAAGAGAAAGAAGAGGAAGAAGAAGGAGGAGGAGAAGAGGAAGAAGAAGAAGAAGAAGAAGAAGAAGAAGAAGAAGAAGAAGAAGAAGAAGAAGGAGAAGAAGAAGGAGGAGGAGGAGGAAGAGGGGAGGAGGAGGAGGAGGAAGAGGAGGAGGAGGAGAAGAAGAAGACATAAATAGCCATATATCTACTAAAGAAATTAAATTTATAGCTTAAATACTTCCAACACTCAAGACTTATAGGGCTTTACTGGTAAATTCCATGAAACATTTAAGAAGAAATGATACCATTTCCAAGCTCCCAGAAAATTGAAGAAGAGAGAATATTTCCCAATTATTTGTATGAGGCCAGCATTATTCTTGTGCAAAAAATAAATGAAGACCATATTTTTTAAGACACCTACAAACTTCTACTCCTTATGAACATAGTATAATATTGTTAATAAAATGTTAGCGAATCAAATATAATATATAAAATATGTAATACATTACGACCAGGTGGGTTTATCCTAAGGATTTGCAGTTGGTTTAAGATTTTAAAATCAAGCCGAGCACAGTGGTGCATACCTGTAATCCTAGCAACTGGGGAGGCAGAGGCAGAAGGATCGCAAGTTGGAAACCAGAGGCAGTCTGTGTGATTTAGGAAGACCCTGCCTCAAAAAGTGAAAAAAAAAAAAAAAAAAGAGCTGGGAATGCATCTCAGTGGCACAGCACTTACAAAGCATGCAAACTCTAGGCCCTGGGTTCAGCCCCCAGTACCGCCAAAAAAAATTTTTTTTTGAAAATATTAGCGTAACTTGTCATATGTAATGGATTGTACTGTATCTCCCCAAAAAAGATACATTGAAGTCCTAACCACTGGTACCCGCAAATGTGATCTTATTTGTAAATAAGGTCTCTGTACATATAATTAAGTTTGCATGAAGTCATTAGGGTAGAGCCTAATCCAATATGACTAGTATCCTTATGAGAAGAAAAACACTCCATGTGAAGACAGAGACACACAGGGAAAAAGCCATGTGTTAATAGAGGCAGAAATTGAAGTGCTGCAGCCACACGCCAAAAAATGCCAACTTACAGCCACTATCAAAAGGTAGCCTGCAGCAGTACCCCTGTGGCATCCGATCCCATCAGATCTCGGAAGCTAAGCAGGGTCAGGCTTGGTTAGCACTTGGATGGGAGATCGTCTGGAAACACCAGGTGCTATAGGCTTGAGAGACAGACCCGGCAACTCACTCCCAAAGATCAGTCCGCCACTGAAAACCCTATGAACAGCAGAGAAGCACTGACAGTAGTGTTTCGCCTGTTGTACGCAGGGTCGCTATGTTGGATACCTACTCGACAGCACCTAACAACAATAACAACAAATCAGAAGCTAGGTCAAGGTAAGGAAAGATTCTCCTCCATCCCCCAGAGTCTTAGAGGGTACATGGATCTACTGATATCTTGACTTCAGACTTCTAGCCTCTAACACTATGAAAGAATAAATTTCTATTATTTTAAGCTACAGAATGTGTGGTACTTTGTTATAGCAGCCTTAAGAAACTAACATATGATTATCTAAATAAATACAGAAAAAGCAATTAACAAAATTCAACATCTATTATTGAACAAAAGTCTCAGCAAAGTAAGACTGGAAGAAACTTCCATTTAATGAAGGGCATCTACAAAAACAACAAAAAAACCTAGTTAATATCATAAGATCATACTTAGCAGTGAATGACTGAATGATTTTCCCTTCACATCAGAAACAAGGCAAATATGTCCACCCCATCGAGTATCCAACATTATGCTCTGCGGTTATAGCCAGGACACACACACACACACACACACACACACACACACACACACACAAAAAGAAAAAAAAGAAAAAGAAGAAGAAGAAGAAGAAGAAGAAGAAGAAGAAGAAGAAGAAAGAAAAGAAAGAAAGAAATTAAAAGCGCCAGGCACGGTGGTGGAGGCCTGCAATCCCAGCGACTCAGGAGGCAGAGGTAGGAGGATCACAAGTTCAGGACCAGAGGCAGTCTGTGTAATTTAGCAAGACTGTCTCAAAAAGTAAAAAAAATAAAAAATAAAAAATGGGCTGGGGGTGCAGCTCAGTGGTACATCACTTACACAGCATGCCAGTGTGAGGCCCTGGATTCAACCCCTAGGACCGCAAAAAAAGAAAGAAAGAAAGAAAGAAAGAAAGAAAGAAAGAAAGAAAGAAAGAAAGAAAGAAAGAAATTAAAAGCATCCAAATGAGAAGAGGTAAAAGTGACTTTACTTGTAGATAACATGATTTTTTTTAGAAAAATCCCATGAAATCTATCAAAATATTACTAGCACTAATAATTTAGCAAGATTTCAAGATAAAAGACCAATATAAAAAAAATAAACTGTGCTGGGTATGGTGGTACCTGTGTGTAATACAGGTACTTGGGAAGCAGAGGCAGAAGGATCACAAGGTCAAGGCCTGTCTTGGCTACACAGTGAGACTCTGTCTCACAAAAACCATACCTACATACATACATAATATAAATAAATAATATTTCTATACACTGGCAAGCTGGAAAATCAAGCTGGATTCAGAAGAGGGTGGGGAACCAGGGACATCATTGCTGATGTCACATGAATATTAGCCCAAAGCAGAGACTATCAGAAAGATGTCTATGTTTTATCAACTATGCAAAGGCATTTGCCTATGTGGATCATAAAAAATTATTGATAACACTGTGAAGAGTGGGAACACCAGAGCACCTAATTGTACTCATGAGAAATCTGTCCATGGACCAAGAAGCAGTGGTTCAAACAGAACAAGGAAATACTGCTTGGTTTAATGTCAAGGAAAATGTACATCAGAGCTGTATCCTTTCATCATATGTCCTCAATTTCTATGCTGAGGAAATAATCTGAAAAGCTGGGCTTTATGATGAAGAACATGGTATCAGGATTGGAGGAAGACTCATTAATAACCTGCATTATGCAGATGATACAACTCTGCTTGCTGAAAGTGAAGAAGATTTGAAACATTTACTGGTGAAGATCAAAGAACATAGTCTTTAGTATGGATTGTGACTCAACATCAACAAAACAAAAATCCTTACAATTCCTGTATGCAACTTTAGTATGCAACTTCATGTTAAATGGAGAAAAGATAGAGGTTGTCCATGATTTTGCTTTGCTTGGTTCAACAATCAACACCCATGGAATCTATAGTCAAGAAATCAAAAGACAAATTACTTTGGGAAAAGGTGTGGCAAAAGATCTCTTTAAATTATTGAAAAGTAAAGATGTGACATTGAAGATGAAAGTACGCCTGATGCATGTCATGGTATTTTCAGTTGCATCATGTTTGAGAAAACTGGACATTGAACAAGGGAGACAGGAGAAGAATTGATGCTTCTGAATTATGGTGCTGGAGATGAATATTGAATATACCATGGACTGCCAAAAGTACCAACAGATCTGTCCTAGAAGAAGTGCAACCCGAGTGCTCCTTGGAAGTAAGGATGTCTAGACTGTATCTGACGTATTTTGGACATGTATACAGGAGGGACCAATCCCTGGAGAAGGACATCATGTTTGGGAGAGTAGCAGGTCAACGAAAAAAAAAGGAAAACCCTCAATTAAATGGGTTGACACTGTGTCTGCAACAATTGGCTTAAACATAAATAAGATCATATCCCTGGCACAGAATCAGGAAGTGTTTCATTCTGCTGTACATAGGGTTTCTATGAGTCAGACACAACTCGATGGCACCCAACAACAACAACAAGCAATGGAGATCTAGGACTTTGAGTTTTAAAATATTACTATACTAGTGTGGAAATTTGAAAGCTTAATCTGACTTTTAAAATATGCAAGAGTCATATGCTATAAACTACATCACTAAAAGAAATTGAATAAGACCTAAGTAAAGGGAGAGACAAACTGTGTCGTGGATCAGAAGATTCAAAATCTTAAGATATAAGTATTGCCTAAACTTAATTGTGGATTCAATGCAATCCCAGTCAAAATCCCAGGATGATTTTTTGTAGAAATTGGTAAGGTGATAGAAATTGACTGGGACATAGACCTCTTTGGCAGAGAAGCCATTATTCTACCTATCACAGTGCCATTATGCAGAAAAAAAAAAAGAACCTAGATCCATATCTTATACCATATGCAAAAATTAACTGAAAATAGATCATAGACTTAACTGTAAACATAACACTAAAATTTCTTTTTTTATTAGAAATTTTTAATATACATCATAATGCAATTCATTTTGACATGCTTTTCATTGTGACAATTTTCATATATGCAATTTGATAAGCATTATTCATATAGGTTACCCCTTACCCTCCTCTATGTTCCCCCCCCTTCCCATCTAAGTTTTCCATCCAAGTCTTCTCTATCTTTTACTATATAGTATTTTTCTATATGTCCTTGGGTTCCATTTCTGTTTAAGATAGAAACTTTTCCTGTAGTGGTTAACACTAAAATTTCTAGAAGACCTTGAAGAAAATCTTTGTAACCTTAGGGTAGACAAAGATTTTTTAGATATGACACTGAAACCTTAATCCCTAAAAGAAAAAAATGATAAATTTGTCTTCATCAAAATTAAATTCTGCTCCTCAAGATACATTGTTGATAGAAAGAAAACTACCACAGACTCAGAGAAACTATTTGAAAAAATTGTGAAAGAATTGTGTCCAAAGCTGGGCTCAGTGACATATGTCTGTAATCCCAGCAGCTCGGGAGGTGGAGGCAGGAGGATTGCAAGTTTGAGACCAGAGGCAGTCTGCATAATTTAGCGAGACCCTGTCTCAAAAAAAAAAAAAAAAAAAAAAAAAAAAAAAAAAAAAAAAAAAAAAAAAAAAAAAAAAAAAAAAAAAAAAAAAAAAAAAAAAAAAAAAGAAAAGAAAAGAAAAAGAAAAAGAAAAGAAAAGAAATGGGCTGAGGGTGCAGCTCAGTAGCCCAGCACTTGCAAAGCATGCAAGTGTGAGGCCCTGGGCTCAACCCCAGTATTACCAAAAAAAAAAAATAAAAAAAAAATAAAAGAATTGTGCTCAGAATGTATAAAGGACTCTCAAATCTCTACAGTAAGAAAATAAATTACCCAATTTTTAAAAAATGGATAAAAGATTTGAATACTCTAACAGATATACAAATAGCAAGTAGCACTTGAGAAAATGCTCAACATCATTAGCCATTAGGGAAAATCAAATTAAAATCACAATGAGATACCATCATCTATTGTTGTTGTTAAGTATGTGGTAGAGTCAGTATCTGCCTCATAGTGACCCAACATACAACAGACAAAACACTATTGTCGTGCTTCTCTGCTATCCATAGGGCTTTCAATGGCTGATTGTTTTTTGGGGAGTGGGTTGAAGGGTCCTTCTCCCAAGCCTACAGCTCCTGGGGTTCCCAGGCGGTCTCCCATCCAAATACTAAATCAGGTCAGGCCCTGCTTAGCTTCTGAGATCTGATGGGACTGGATGTCACAGTGGTATGGTTGCAAGCACTATCTATTAGAATGTCTACGATTAAAAAGACTGAAATGACAGGGTATACTGGCAGATGCCTAAAAGTCCAGCACTGGGGAGGCTGAGGCCAGAAGATCAACACAAGTTTGTGGCCAGCCTGGCTACATAGTGAGTTATAGGCTAGCCTGGAACACATAGTAAGACCCTGTCTCAAGATAAATAAACAAGAAAGACTGAACCTATCAAGTGCTCTGGAAGACATATATGGGTATGTTAAGTAGAGATCTCCTATACTTCTAGTAAGAGTATAAAATGGTACAACTACTTCAGAAGACAATTTGGCAGTTTCTTAAATAGTTAAACATGCACCTACCATGTGACCCCGCCATTTCACTCTTGGTATTTACCCAAGAGAAATAAAATATCCATGTAAAGACTTGTACACAAATATTCATAGTAACTTCATTTATATTAGCCAAAACCAGGAAGCCATCCAAAAATCCATCAACAAGTGATTGGATAAACAAATCATGATAAATCCATACAAAACAATACTACTCAGTTTTTTAATAAATCTCAAAATAATTAGTTGATGAAAGAACTCAGACTGGGCAGAGTATGTAATCTATACTGACAGCAGATCAGTGGTTGTCCAGAGAAGGCTATAGTGGAAGTTTGGAAGGGGAGTGGTGACAGAGTGGGATTACAAATAAGAGCCAAGAAACTTTCGGAGGTGATGGGTATGTTCTTGACTGCAGTGATGTATGCCTATGTCAAAATTAATCCAACTGTACACTTTAAATACACGCAATTTTCCAAATGTCAATTATATCTCAATAAAGATGTTTTGAAAAAAAATTTTTAAATAAGTGAGGTAAAGCTATATGTGCTTACAAGGAAATATCAGTTATCAAGAATTATATGGGACTTTCATGGTATATATAAAATATATATGTAACATTTACATATTTAAACCTCATAATATGGCTTCTTTACCATGGGCAGGGGTGATCATTACCTTGGCAAACATTTTCATATGATGTGCAAGAATGTCTGAGTGGAAGAAAGAAGAGAGATGTTCAGCTACATGTATTTAGAAAAAGCTCTCAAGCAGTATTGGCAAACACCCTCTTCCCTCCAGCCTTCTTTGAAAATGTAAAGGGGGAGCAGTGTGGGACAGGTTGGAAGTCATGTTTTAGAAAGGCAGATGTGCCCAGAAAACTGGAAGGAGTTCAGAGTCCATAGAACTAGCCTGGGAGGAGGTGCTAAGTACTTCACACTGGGAATGTGGCTGCAGGCTGAAATGGATAGCTGAGGACAGTGATGAGAAGGAAGCAGCAATAGCATATGTTGAGGGCTTACACATGAAGTGCAGCAGGTGTGTGTAGGAGGGAGGAAGGGTGGGGAGCAGGAGTCCCCTATTCCCCCTAGGTGAGGCAAGGTAACTGAGAGAACAGTGACATGAAAACAGGAAACCCAACTCTAAAGAAAGAACAAATGGGGAGAGAGAAGAAAGTGAATTAAGTAAGATATCACTTAATCTAATTTCACCAATGAGAAAACTGTAAACTCGAGAGTAATGTAACATCCTACTTCACAAAGCAGACTCCAGAATTCAGCAATCCTAGGGCAGTTTCCAATGGGTTTCCCTGTAGCACACATTTCCACTCTCACCTGAGGAGTCTGAAGTGATGACAGGTGTCCTGGTGGTAATGTCCAATCAGCAATTAAGACTGTCAGCATAGAGCCTGGGAGAGGGCTTAGGAGCTGGAAATATTGATGAAGGAGCTAGGACTTGGCTGAAACAGCAAGAGCAAATGAGGTAAAAGCTTTTCTATCCATTTCCATTAACTTTGCCTTGGATAAATTATCCACTTGCAAGTCTTGTTTTCTACTCAAATCAAATCTGCCTTAGAATAGCACCTCTTCCCACTTTCCTGACTTCATTATTCCAGTTTCACAGACTAGAACTTGAGAGATTTGTTGGGTCCCTCCTCCTCTTCTTCTGCATCTACGCTGTCATTAAACCAACATTTTCTTTCTAAAAGTCACATCGTTCCTTTTTTCCCCTAATATCATCCTAGCCTTCAGCTTTGTGAACTTTTGTTACATTCTCTGAGGTTTTGTTTTGTTTTGTTTTGTTTTGAGATGACGTGTCATTATGTTGCCCAGGCTGGTCTTGAACTCATGGGCTCAAGTGATGCTCCTATCTCAGTCTTCAAAGTAGCTGGAATTACAGATATGCACCACCATGCCTGGTTAGCTCTGTAATCTTGAATTTCTACAGCAGCTTACCAACTTCCTCCTGTCCCAGGCAAGGTAGGAAAATGAAAGAAATCATTGAAAGAAGAGATGGGTCAGAACATGTTGCCCTATGGCAATATGTATCAGGAGGCATAAATGCATAAACTGTCAGGTACCACAGGGAAGTGAGGGGCAGCAAGGATTGAGACAGAGACAGGACTTGGCTAAGTGGCAGGTAAGGAACAACCTCCAGATGAGAAAGAAGAGGGAAGCACCAAATCATAGGAAACTATGAGTGTGGTGAGGGAGCACAGAGGGTAGAACCCTGCTGTGGGCAGAACAGGAACCACTGTGCAATGAGGGAAAGCAATAGAGAGGAACCATCTGCCTGTGACGTTTTAGTGGTGAAAAAAAAGAATAAGGCAGTAGCTAGACAGGATGGCTAAGTGTCCAAATATTTATTTTATTTTGTTGTTTTTCAAAACGGATGCATAAGTATGCATAGTTGAAAGACTGGTGTGGAGAGAGACACACCAGAGAGGAAAAGAAGGGGTAGAACATTTGGAAGCTGGAAGCTGGTCAATATCACTCGGAAACTGGAAGGATGGGTGGCCTTCCCTGTCTCTGTGAGCAGCCAGCATCCTGAGGGCTAGTCTGCATAGAGGAAGCTGGTAAAAGATATTTGGGCCTCAAATCTTGATTCCCAGCCCTCAGTCCATACTGCACAGGAAATTTCTAGCAGAAAGCTGTTTCCTTTGTCACACTATTTTCTGTTTAGAGTGAGTATAGGAAATAATCTATCCTGTTCTTTTAACAATTCTGAGGGACCACCAAAACATCCCCTGGTCTTGGCCTTGCTTGATGTGCACTTTGTGACAGCGCCAAAGTTCTTCCTGCCCTCTACTCTTAATCTTTCCTACCATGGTCAAAGCCCATTCCCTCTCACCCTGTCTTTAGGGAAATCGGAAGACCAGTAAAGCGATATGAATTTCCTACAAATCCTGAGGAAGTTGCCCTGATAGACTCCACACCCATATTCCCTACAGCCTTCACGTACCTGCAAGAGATGGGGGCACTCAAAAACGTGAAAGAACATGCTAAATATGCCTCAGTTGTCACTGACCTTTGAAGAGAAAGAGCTCTTTAATCATCCCAGAGATTCAGGTCCAACGAAGCTGGAAAAAATTTGACAGCTAGCAAATTAAAATGTATCTTAAACTACCCAAAGAGTTATACATACTTAAGAGGTGGCCAGACACACAATCCAGGGAGCCCAGGAGCCTCTCTGCCACCAAATGGATGCAAGGAAGAGTGAGATTTCCTCTCTGATGCCATCTCAAGAGGCTAAGAGGATCTGTCAAGCATCCCTCAGGGATATATCTTGCCACAAGTGATAAGAAAGGATCAAGATGTGGAAAAGAAAGTGAGAAACAGAGAAGTTAGAATGAGAATGGAACAAAGACAAAAGTGAAAGAAAGATGGTGATAAGAAGACAGCAAAATATAAAATGAGCTGGGCGCAGTGCTGCACACTTGTAATCCCAGTGACTCCAGAGGCAGAGACAGGTGGATCGGAAGTTCAAGACCAGAGGCAGTCTGCGTAATTTATTGAGACCCTGTCTCAAAGAGTAAAAACATGGGCTGGGGGGTCCAGCTCAGTGCTACAGCACGTAAGGCCCTGGGATCAACCCTCAGTACCACACACACACACAAAAAAAAAGAAAAATAAAAAGAAAAAAGAAAGAAAGAAAGCAAGAAAGAAAAAAGAAAAAGAAAAAGAAAATAAGGTAGAGAGAGACAGAGAGATCAAGCAAGAACACATCATTGGAGGGAATCTCTTCCTACTTAGAGCCAGGGTCTTGTAAAGAAAGTTTTATTGGAACACAGCCACACCCACTAGTTTACTTAGTGTCTATGGCTGCTTTTATGGGATAAAGGCAGATTTGAATAGTTGCAACAAAGACCATATGGCCTGCAAAGTAAAAATAGTTACTATGTGGTACTTTTAAAAAATGTTTGCTGACTCCTGACTTCCTCTAATATTAATAGGCTCCTCATGGCTCTTTAACTACTCTTGTGTTTCAAATTATCTTCTGAAATTATTGCCCAGAAAGAAACCAAGACTGGACACAAGCAAGAGAAAAAGTGGTCAGAGCTGTAGCTTAGAGAGTGAACAAAATAAAAATTTCCCAAAATACAAAAGAAATTGCAAATTTAAAGAATAACTCTGACTCTCAAAAAGACTGCTATAGACCTAGGTGTGGTGGTGTATGCCTGTAATCCCAGCACTTGGGAAACTGAGGCAATTGGATAGCAGGTTCAAGGCTGGCAATCCTGGGATACATAACAACTGCAAGACCCTGTCAAAAAAAAAAAAAAAAAGGAAAGGAAGGAAGGAAGGAAGAAAGAAGGAAAGGAAGGAAGGAAGGAAAGACTGTTGTAGATAGAATGAAAAATACAAATGGGATGAGTGGGATATGTGTAAAATGCAATGATTTTAGCATGATTAAATACTAATCATCTATATATACAGAAATGTGTATATATTTACATTTATATATGTATATTTCTAACTAGTATTATGCTTCAGCATATAGTTTTTTGATTTTCTCGTTGTTGTTAGGTGGTGTGGAGTCCTGTCTGACTCATAGGGACTCTCATAGGGTTTTCAATGGCTGATTGTTTCGGGATTGCCTAGGGAGTGGATTGCCACATACTTCTCCCATTTTTGCAATGCTGGGAATTGAACTGGGGACCTCAGAGACTGCAGAGTGGTACTTTACCAACTGAACTAAACCCCAGACTGATTTTCTCATTAGTATCTAGTAAAACTAAAACCATAATTGTGTTATGGTAAAAAAGGTTGATATGATATGTTAACTAAGGAGATTAAAAGAGTTGATCAATATAATATGTGAATAACAAAATAAAATTGAAATATAGGCTGGTAGTGGTGGTACAGACCTGTAATCCCAGCCCTCAGAGGGCTAAGGCAGGAGGATCATGAGTTAGAGACCAGCTTGGGCTAAGTAAGTAAGATCTTATCACAAAAGACAAAAAGGAAAAGAGACAATAGGAAGGAAAAAGGAAAAAAATGGAATATGGATAACAGTTGAATTTTAGGAAAAGAAAATGCTTTAAGCATTTCCATCTTCTGTCATTAATATGCATATACACATTTAAAATTAGTTTCTTTATACCTGTATTCAGGTACTTAATACCATGAAGCTGAGGGAAGGGAAAGCCGAGAACAAAGCATGAACGTCATCCCATGAGATGTGAAACACAGAGTTACCTAGGCTGTCTGGAGCTTTCACAGAGAAATTTGGGAGACAGTTGAGAGCCACAACTCTTGCATTGTTGTTGTTGCTTGGTGTCTATCTATAACAGAACGAAACACTCTGACACTATGCCATGTCTGCCACCATGTCAGTGCTTCTCTGCTATTCATAGGTCTTTCAATGGCCAGTTGTTGGGGGATTGTGTCAGGATGGACTGCCATGTCCTTCTCCCATTTTTGTGGTGCTGGGGATTGAAACCAGGGCCTCAGAGTGCACAGAGCAAGCACTATATCAAATGAGCTAAAGTCCAGCCCACCAACTCTTACAAATCGAGCCCATATTTTTCCAATATTTTCTTCAGATTTCTCCTCTCCACACTCTGTAAGCATCCCACACCATCTTGTTCTGTTTACACATATACACACACAGTATAACCACTCCATTCCAAGCATAAGACTGAACTCTTCATTGTCTTATCTATCCAGCAATTCCTGCCCTGCATATAGGTAGGCTTCAGCTCAAAGACACTGTTGGTCCCAATCCATGCTGCCGTACCTTCTTCCTAACATACTACAATACAGTTCAGGAGGGCAATATGTCTGTCTGAAATGCTCACCTTCCCAGATTCCTTTGTAGGAAGGGGTGGCCATAGAACCTGCTTCTTGTCATGGGAGATGACTAAAGAAAAGCCTGATAGGGATTTAGGAAAAAATTTTGCCTTCTTTATATAAACCCTGCCTTCCTTCTTCCCTTCCCTTCCTTCTTCTCTATCTTTATTTTTTCCCCTTCTTTCTATATTCTTTTCCTCTTTAGTTCACAAACATGAAGCTTCAGGTGAAGTAACCATCTTGGGAACATACCACAACAAAGCCACAAGGTAAGAATGGTGAAGCAGAAGGAGAAAAAGAGACTAGGATATTGGTGACCCTTGAAGTTGCTGTGTCAACCTTGGACTTGTTACTGTGTGAGAAAAAAATGTGCGTGTATTTAGCTAAGGCGCTGCAGTCAGGTTTATGTCATGAGTGGCCTAATACAACTAATTTTTATACTCACTCTTCCTTCTACACAGAAAGTCATTCTCCCTGTACCTCACAATCAACTATGCTTTCTTCAGAGGCTACCTTAAATCCACCCTCTTCAAGAAGGTATTGATAATGTCCCAAAATCAATTTCCAAGGTTCCCAGAGTCACATCAGAAAAAATTAAAATCATTAAGATAGTATGTATGTCTGAAGTATGCTTCATGCTATAAAATACTGACATGTTTATTTACATGTGAGCTGGATTGAGATCTACTGTGGGCAAGGATTCTACTTCACTCCTTTTGTATGTTCTCCAGCATACAACATTGTGTCTAGAAGAATCACTCAGTAAACGACTACTAAATTTCTTTATTTTTTTTCTCTCTTTTTTTTATTAGAAATTTTTAATGTACATCATAATGTGATTCATTTTGACATACTTTTCATTGTGACAATTTTCATATATGCAATTTGATAAGCATTATTCATATAGGTTACCCCTTACCCTCCTCTATGTTTCCCCCCTCCCCCCCTTCCTATCTAAGTTTCCCATCCAAGTCTTCTCTATCTTTTACTATATAGTATTTTTCTATATGTCCTTGGGTTCCATTTCTGTTTAAGATAGAAACTTTTCCTGTAGTGGTC